>WKLE02003475.1:0-16017 GCA_014885115.2 Asterionellopsis glacialis
CCACTACTGGAGGAATTAATTCTAAAAGCTCGAATCAAACGAATTCTGTTAGAGATCTCGCCCAAGGAATATCAAACATCACTATTATTTGTTCGTCTTTTTGATTCTTCTCTGGGTCTCCACGTGTCAGATCATTGCTAGAATGGATGAAACTGTTGCGAGGAAAGGGAAAAAGAAATAATGATGAGAGTGACTTGATCTTTTAGTAATAATTTCTGTTTATGGACAAAAACAGATTGAATATTCCAATGAGATGATACTCGTATCAGTAACAAATAAGAAAGAATTTGTTTTTCGTTAAGAATATGATATATTTTTGTTAGTACTTTAGTTATTTACTTTTCATCATCATTATCATTATGGTGGTAACATCCATTCCCATTCCTTAACTCGTTCGATCAAAAAATGCAATGCTAATGGCACTGCAATGTTATCAAGCACACCTGGTGTTGACCCCTCTACACAGGCTGCCACTGCACCATAGGCCAATGTAATTCGTAATGGTAGAATGGGTGACAAACCCAACATGTAAAAGTATATATATATCCCCACAACCGTTCCTAGAAATACTGTCACACTCCCCTCCAATGTTTTGGCATTACCGAGTGGCATATGGTATCGATGTCGTCCATAATTTTGACCCACAACGGGTGCTAATCCATCACCTATACCCACGGCAGCTACAATGATGGCACCCTCTTGCGACATGAATTTGTACAGACCCACGACAATCAGTAGAATTTTATATTGAAGTGGACCATACAATAATTCATAAGGTGATGATGATCGTGACATGATACGAACATCTTCATCATCAGGGTCCTTCAAAATTGCACCCTATATATGTATGCCATGCCATGTCATGAGAATATAATTATCCGTATCATCCCAATTTTGGTTTGTATTCATTTTTCAAATAAAATATGATATGAAAAGTTCGAGTGTGTAATAAGAAAAAGTGAGCAAAGCAAAAAGGGAAAAAATACAAGAATAAATGTGGTGAGAATATTGTAAATTGATGCATTCATTTTTTATGGACAAGGATCAATTTCTTAATTTCTCGCTTAAATCCATGTATATAGTAAATTTGTAAAGGTTCCATTCGAAATTTTGCTCCACAAAACGTCTTCCATGTCTCTTGCTTTCTCAAAAACAAGGGAACCACCAAATAATATAGTAAACCGTACGTACCTTATAAAATATTCGTACAGCCATGACCACTGGTACTAATACATTAAGTCTCCATGACCAATGGTTCGTATCAAAGAGTGGCCAAAATAAGAGTATAAATGCATCCGATATATGTGCAAATCGTCTTGCTCTTTGAGATGTATGTGACCTTCGTATTCTTCTGAAATTAAATGATATTTCTAAACATATTTTCATGTAAATGACAGTCAAAAGAGAACAGCATACATTATTCCATAACGGTGACAGATGGGGCATACCCATCATATCACGAAGCAGCCGTTGTTGTTGTGTCATTCTCAATAGATTCCAGCGATTGTGCTGTAGCTACTGTCTACGACTCAAACGAGTATCTCTTTATTCTTATTTTGTTTGAAGTGTTGAAACAAGGTAGCACGTAAACGACACGTGGCACGTAACAGTCTCAGTCACACACACACCCGCTAATGTTTTCTTTCAACTTTTGCTTGTTTTTTTCGGGTACAATTTTTAGAATGTGTTCTGTGTTCAAGAATTTCCCAGCAAATGATTCTATCGGCATATAATTTATCCAGAGCTATTTATATGAGCCACTGATATGTCTCTCATGCGAAAGTAAAGAGATTTTCTTTCAACAATGACCAGAAGGAAGCTCGAAAGAGAACGAGGTCTATAACACCCTGTCTCTCCGCCTCTGCTTCTTCGTGTTGCGGTCGCTAGGTTGCGTCTTTCACTCAGTCTCGTCTCAATTTTTGCGTATGGTCTTGTCGTGTCTTGCCATGTGTTTTGCGTACCGTAGTGTGTCTCTCTGGGGTTGTCATTATATTTTGTGTGTTTCTCTGTTTCGGGAATTCGTTTTCTCTCTTGGTCGGGTTTCGGCAAATGGGCGCGATCGATGTGGGTGACCGACAAAATAACGGTCGTACCAAGTACTATCATACTAGTAGAAGAAACAGTACATAGGACATTTATATCAATGTGGGTCGAACTAAGTCCCGAATCCTTAACCTTTATGGCGTTGTTTTTATTGAAGAAGAAGATTGGATGGAGAGAGAGGAAACGCCTGAGGTGCGTCTGACATGACCACGCACCTGGCCCCTCTTTTGTCTTTCCTCACTCACCAATTTTTAATTCTACACTCAGTAGAATGGACACTGTTTGTATGGGTGGAGTATCGTTCCTCCCAGTTTTAGGTTCCCGCACTTTTTGCTTTCCGACAAGAAATTTCTTCGACGTCATCCATTGAAGATAAATCTATGCACAATGTCCAATCATACTGTATTTCGTACAGTAGACGAATAGACACAACAAGAAACAAGAGAAGAAGAAAAGATGACAGCGGAGTTCGCTTGGACGATTCTCCTATCCAACAAGTGCAAAGTTACATGGGCGGGGTGCTAACGACTGCCGGCAACTACTACCTGTGATGGAAAGTATTCTGGAACATTTTCTACATGGGAATCCTACCAACAAGTGCGATAGAGAGACATTTATTTATTCTGAAACCAAAACAGGCCGACTGCAATAATGTTGGAATTTACGAGTAGTAAATATAACTACACCGCCGGTAAGTAAAAGGCCTACGGTACATGTTTTTGTTATCAACGGTTCCATCGCATCACAACGCATCGCACCTCTCTTGCCATGCTCACCCCCGCCCCCCCCTCCACAGCCAGTAGCTTTGGTACATAATTATTTTCAACTAGTGTATTCCTTTCTAAAGCTAGTAGGAAAGTCGCCATAATTCTCCCACTGACTACTTGTCTACATTATACCACTGTGAAGAAGTATAATAAGTGCGAGCATTTTCACTTGTAGACAGACACCTTTCATTTACGTAATATAGTCTTTCATACCTTTTTCTCTTGCATCGAAACGAATAAAAAGAGAGGGAAAGGAAAAGAACAAACGAGAGTAGTAAGTAGCGGAGTCACGTCACGACCTATCTTTATGAGTACCGCATAATTTTAGAGTCTCCATAGAACTATCCGATCAAATAGTCGTATAATACATATACACGATTACAGTCCTCGGAGAGAGATAGACAGAGATAGAATATACTAATAATCATTATTGATTCTGTTGGAAAAACAGAGACAGAGAGGGGGGGGGAGAGAAGCAGCGAGATTGAAAGGTTCATCAAACAATGGTGGAGTTGGAAACTACATCTGCTGCAGATACGAGTCTCCCCAATGGTGCCACTACTGCTGCACCAAAATCTGAACCTACCACCATTAAAACAGTAAGCGTTAGTGAATTTGTAGATGCATCCTTTGCTTCCTTTGATCGTGTCTATGGTGATTCACCAACAAGTAGAAAGTCAGTATCCGCTCTCAAAGACACCACCAACAGCAGCAGCAGCAGCAGCAGCAACGACGATAATGATGACAACAATGAAGAAGAAGAACAATCCTCATCCTTTTGGGAAGTTGTTGTAACATGGTATTTACCAGTATTATTCTTTTGGATTCGCAAGTCAATGTTTGGAACTGCTAATTTAATTCGAAGTTTATTGTTGGGTCACTTTTTACGAATGGTATTTCAACAAATCATTCCAGAAGAAGCCTCGTCTGATACACCACCATCACTGTCATTGTGGTTGTGGGACCACATGAGTCCCTGGATACGATCATTGTTGGGTGGAGATACGAATTCATCATCTATAGCATCCAATGTAAACAAACCAGATCCACATGCATGGCCACCTCCAGCATTAACCACATTGGCGATTCTAACGATAATGGCATTCGTGGTTCATCCGGATGGACCTACATGGATCATGTTGGGCAAAATACGGTACGTACCTTACTACTTACTTACTCACTTACTTATTGTCTATACCTGCACTGGTTGGAGGAATAAGTGTCTGTTGTTTTGTTTCTAATATGTTGATTCAATATCAAGATGGGGCTTTATACAGTAGCGTGTGTGTGTGTTGTTTTGAATTTTTGGCGGACGCTTGGTACAAAACAGAGAGAGAGTAGTCCCCTATACGAAATTCTCCATGAATATGATTGATACATAATTTTTCCAGTCATGCGTATTCAAAATTAGGGACGACTGGGTCTTGCTTATCTTTTTTAGAAACCAACCCTACCCCTCCAAACGTGTCGTCTCATGTGTGGAGACCCTGTTCTTTCAACTACATATTCTTTTTTCATGGTGGTCGTCACTCACACCTTGACTTTTGTTTCTTGATTGATTCATTCGTGTTGGGACCTTTTTCCATCTCCACTCCACCACCACAAATATAATATTTTAATCGTTCGTTGGCAACCATGTCATTTTGCAGTGATGGAATCATGTCTTTGTTTCATTCGACATGTGCCATGGTACGGGATTATGGGATAATACCAACGATGTTTGCAGCTACGACACTGGCAGCATTGGGATTTCTACTTCAAATAATGCATCGAACCTTGAAACATAAGAAATTAGAATCAAATCAACGAACGAATGGTACCGTTCCGACATCTAAGAAAAAGAAACGAAAGGGACATCACCATCATCACCACGGCAGGGGAGGTGGTGGTGGTGGTCATCATGGAGGTGGGAACCATCGTGGAAGAATAAAGACAAGTAGTAATGGTGTGGGGATCAACAACAATAGTAGTAAACAATCACACACAACAACCATAACGCCAACCTCAAATACAACAACAATATTATCAACAAAACCTATACCAGAACGAAAGGCAGTCCATAATGATGAACATGATGATTTACTTGTAGGAAATATATCCTTGACCACTGCATCATCCTCGAATCCATTAAACGCACAAAACAATGAACTACAGGAAGCAGTATCACCTGCAAGACAACGAATGATGTCATCGTCTACAGCGGAAACATTGCTTATTGCAGATGATCAATCATGTGGTTCAACCTCTGTCATGTCAATTGCATCAGCACCTACAACAGTTTCGTCAATGTCTGTAGGGACAGGCAAAGAGTCAACAACAACAGGAAAATTGGCTACGGATCAGAATGATAAAAATGGAAAAAAGAAAACATCGCGAAGCAGTAAACGGAGACAGAAAGGAAAAAGGAATAAAAAATCCCCAACAGGAAGTACTCCTACTACTACTCCTACTACTACGGCATCGATAATGGAAGGTGATCTTGGGACTGCAGCTTCCGGATCTATCAACTACCACAAAAGCAGCAGCGCAATGATGAAAAACCAAGGTCGGATGAATGTGTCCTCTCCCAACAATTTTGAATTAACCTCAAGCAAAACATATTCCACCGATGTCCCCTTTTCACATTCCCCCTTTACACCTAACTCACCTGCGCTCTCAGCTTCATCTGTACCCACTAGAACGGAATTGAAACGACGAGAAAATCGTCGATCTACAAATCAAAGTCGTACTTCCAAGGGTAACACTGCTAATGCCGTCGCTCCTCCTCCAGGACTTGCCTCCTCCAAATCCCTTATGCAACCTAAACCCTACCATCACCGTCCTTTATCCACCAACAAACATCAACCACCACTATCAATTACACAACCAATGCTATCATCTCCGTACAATCAATTTTCAAACAATACTACTACCGAACAACACCCGTCCACTGTTGGATTGTCGTCGTCGTCAACATCGTTGCGTCCCACTTCAGGTGGAGCACAGCCATACCGTCACCCCAACAGTACCAGTCGCATTGCTACTACTACGAGCATCCCACCTGGACTTTCAGGAAACCGATCTCACGAAGCAGCTACGACTCAAACAAACATTACTACTCATAATACTATTGCTACTCCTCCGTCACCACCTGTCCGCTATACTCTTCCCAACTATTCCAACTATTATGCACATGATGCTAGATATACACCCGGAAAAATGGAACTTGCATCCTTTTTGGCTCAAGTTGGTTTGGTTGGAACGGCTTGTGCTCAAATGCTTCATGATTTAAATGACGTCGATGCTCTATTGACTTTAAGTGATTCACAATACCGGTCCTACAACATTACTTCTGCCAAACAGGCACAAATTGATATTTTGTTGAATGCACGACGTGAAAAGAAAGAGCAATTACAACAAGCAAAGAATTTTACAAACAGCATCAATTTTGGTAACGTAAGCAGTAACCTGCATCCACCATCTTCTCCTGGTTTATCATCATCGACTGGTGGGAATACTCCTGTTCGTCCTCCACCTGGATTGGAAGGAACTGGTCCATCACCAACTCCGTCGTTTTTGATGACAAGTCTAGCAGCAACTGCTACTAAAGATGATGCAATTCTCCCTTTGATGCCTTCGATATTACAGCAGCAGCAGCAACAACAACAACAGCACTCGTCTTTATGTTTATCTCCGAGTAATTGGGAAGCTGATAATGCCGTTTCTATGATGTCATCGTCTTCACCTTCACCATCCATGTCTCCAACATCCATGTTACTCCCACGACTGGAGGATGGTTGTACTACAACATCTTGTTTGGACGGTCGTGGTATGGATACAACAAACACAACCGAGCCAAACAATACAAGTACTGATTTTCTTGCCGACTTGGGTGTTAATCGAATCTCGGAGAAACCTTCGCGTACTTTGTTTGGAACACCTTTTGAACAGGATGGTGGTGAATCTGATGCGAATGATCAGGTAGCTGCTTTAGTGGATGACGATGACGAAAGTTCTCAGATTGAAGCTGACTTACAGGAACTTGGTGGTCAAATGGTTGGTAGTATTCTTGATTTTTAGACAAGAAATATGAATGATGAGCTGCTGATTGTAGACTGAATAAGTTAGTTTTTCGAGAGAAAAGAAAATTTCAACAAAAGGAAAGAAAAGATGATATACAGTAACACAAACTAATGAAAGTTTGCGGAAAAAAGATTGAAAAAAGATGGAAATGTCAAAAAGATAAAATTGGACAATAGATACTGTAATAAAGAAGAACTATTAATAAGAACGTTTTGTTTTTTGTTGGAATTTTTCTCAATGTGTATCCTCTAGAGATCAGTCTATTACGCGACAGACCTTTGTTGTTTCTGCACCCGGAGTTTAAAACTCCTGCAGTCGTTCGTAAGTACGAGTTGTCATGGCAGAAAGGACAACAGATTCGAGAGATTCCGGCGCCTCTCCATCTCTTTGGCGCCGTTTTTTTTAGAGCGAGAAGAACGAAGAACAATCTTGACACCGCCTCTGACACATTTGAAATTTCAATCTAGGTGTCACGACCTTGAGTGCCAGCAACGGACCCGAAGAATGTATGATGCACATGCAAGTATTCCTTTGGCAGAAAACGCCGACCTACTTATATAAAACTTTTATACATATGAATAAAAATTAATATTCATTTTTTGATATCCCGGATACGCTCGGATTTATTTGACGGCACACTCGTTCAATCCCAGGAAAACTTGGGGATGAGAGGACCAAAACAGAAAATTTTGTTTCCATTTGGAGTCATAATGATCTTCATTTTGAATACTATATAAGGAAACACATACTAATTTGAGGTCGTGCTTCAGAATTAATTTGTTAAGCATTGGCGTAAATATTCAGAATATTTGAAAATCGGAGTTTATTACTATCAGATACTATGGAGATTCAATTGCTCCCAAACTTTTTTCATCAAAATTTGTTTTCCGTTCAGAACTTTTTTTTTTTTTTCGTCGATGTATCAACCTCTTTCGTCGTACATTGAGTACTGTAACGAAAATATCAGTACCTGCATCATAGAGGACTGTCCTAGTCCTACCAGGTACACTCCAACAACACAAGAGGAGGTGCACAGTCGAACAAGTTACAGTTAGTAGAACTAGAGAGCAACGTCCTATACTCAACAACTTGGGGGTATTACATTCTTTTTTACTTCATTGATCCGTTTGCTGTGGATACATTGGCGAACAGAAACGATAAATTTGGAGCATAGTCTTGTTTGAAAGGACCATCAAGGAGAGAAATTTTATCATTTTGGAGACAGTTTTTCAAAAGAACACAACATCATGCCTGCCGGTCCTGTTTCTCCAGAGAACAGGAGTCCTCCTAGTGAAAAACGAGGAGATACAATGTCATCGATACGTGGTATGATGGCTCCAATCATGTCCTGTTGGAGACCTGATATTTCAGGATGCGTATCTCCCATTATGCGTGGAGGAGCCTCACCTCCAGCAAGATCTCCTCCACCGTTAGTACCTGCAACATCACCTCTTATTGAAAGTCACAAGAATGCTCAAGCTTCAGCGGCTGTTGCACATCATCAACAACGTGGACAACAACAACAACAACAACAAAAAGAAAGTCAGCCAGTTTCTCCATCATCCACTCCTTCAACGCCCCAGGCTACTACAAATATTCGTACTCCGCACTCGAATGATGTTCTGTGTGGAAGAGGTGGATCGTCGAATCGTCACATTGGAAATTTAAACTTTCGATGTTTGGTTGCTGCTAATAAGGATATGTATGTAACATTGACAAAGAAACAAAAAATGATGGTGGCAAGAGAAATTGTGAAAACAGTGCAGGGCCAGGACCCACCTGGAAGATTCTTGCAAAAGGATGCAGAAACTGGTTTATGGTTTGATATTGGATTACCCAGGAGTCTTGAAAAGACATCTCAAGCTTTGAGGGAAAAAACAGGAGACAAAAATGAAGTCATGTCGGACACGGGGGCATCGGTAGTTTCAAATGTATCATCGTCTGCGTCACACCCAGGCTCTGTGCACACAGTGCAAACTTCCAACTCTGCTCCATCGACACCAACTACGAATACCAAGAATCCCAAACCTCCTCCCATTGTGATTCCTCCGCATCTGGAAGCTCAATTCTTACCTCATGTGCACAGACGGAGTGAAAAGGATTACATTGCTCCACGTGGTGGTTGGCATCATATGGCTGGACATCCACCAGTAGCACATCATCATTCCCATAATAGTGGTCCACCACCACCACCACATCCTGCACATTATGGTCATCCCCCGGTTCCATCACCGCATCATCATCCTCACCATCAGCATCATCCGCAAGCGCCGCCACCGCCACCACCTCCTCCTGCCAATATATCACCGTATCCATCTCATTATGCAGGAGGACCTCCACCTCCTCCGCTACCTCCTCATCATGGACACGGACCACCTCCTCCGCATCAATCGCCCTACAATCAATACCCAACGTCACCACCTTCACATGGTGCTAATCCGTATTCTCAGCATTATCATGTGCCACCATCACCTCAGGGGTCTCATGCCACTCCACCACACACACCCCATCCTCCTCATTATGGTTCATCGTCGGCACCTCCTCAGTACTCTACTCAATACCATCCTCCAACGTCTCCTCCGGCGTCTACAACGTCCTCGCATACATCACATCCTCCACCGGCTTTGCCACCTTTGACGTATTCACAACCGTCGACACCGCATCGTGGACCACCACCCTATGTGGCACCATACCACCAATCACCTGATCATGCTCACCACCATCGACCAACCCCGCATCATCACCACCAACACCACCAGCATCAGCATCCTCATCCTCATCATAACCAACCTCCGTCACCCTCGTCTCAACGTCCACCTCTTTTTGGAAAAGAGAATACCAGCCATCGTATCTTATCCAGACCAATTAATCCACCTCCTCGAGATAAGTTGTCACCTGGACGTCGTCAAGCATGGAAGAAACAACGTACAGGAGCATCTCCACCTAAACGACATTTAAATCATTATTCACCACAGAAACAAGCATCACCACCATCACCATCATCTTTTTCAGCGCTAACTTCCTCGAAGAATGGTAGTACCAGACAAGTTGATGAAACAATTACTGGTACCACAGACCGATCAACATCATGTTATACACCAAGAAACTCTTCTTCGTCTTTGGAACATGAAATGCAAAGTCGATGTACCCTCCAAGAAACGGAACAAGATCGACGATCTGTCCCATCGACACCCAAGTCTGCGTCTTCACCAGGACGACGGGATAGTACAAGTGAATCATCCTCCCTATCGTCATCTATATCATCAGCTACATCATCACCTTCGTCCTTCACCGCTACTATCTTATCACCATCCGGTATTACTCAAGGACGTGATCGAGCAAGGTTAGGTGGATTAGCTGCGTTATCTGATGCTGCACTTTTACTTTCCATGCAAAAAGCAGAAAACAAGTAAAATTCATTTCACACAACCAAGAGGGGGGCTAATTTTGTTTTTTGTTTTTTTGTTTTGGTAAACAATACACAAAATTATAAAATATATCATTATTATTTTTTCTATCCGTCAAAAGTATATTTGCTACCTACAAAAAAGGATGCGACACAAACATTTTGTGCATGTTGGTTTGAAACTGTATGTCTCTTCGTGTCAAACAATAAGCAAACCAACAAACTATTACTTAAATATATATGCTAGTCAAGTAAGTAATGAATAGCTCTAAATTTTTTTAAACTCAAACCAAATGTATAAAAAGTATGTTTCTAAGATGAAACTACATTGTAAGTTCTTCAGGATCATCATCATCGTTATTGTTGTTGGAATGAGAATCAGTTTCAGATGATCCAAGATGATCTTCATCCTCAAAGTCATCTGAATACGAAGATCGTGGTGGTAGTCCATGATCCTCTTCAAAATTATAATCTGAATAAGGTTCTTGATGATGAGACGATTGCTCTTGTTGTTGTTGTGGTTGTTGTGACAGTGGTTCATCCTGAAATTGTTCAGGTATTGTATTAGTAGTAGTACTTGTTAGTTCCAATTCATATTCCTCCAATGGAATGGCAAATGGATTTAAATGACTACCACCAGCACCAGCACCAGCACCAGCACCAGCATCATAAACACTAGGTGATTGGGATGCACTTGAATTCAATTGATCATACAAATCCATGGTAGCTTGTCGTTTCCGTTGTAATGGTTTTTCCCATGCATACCAATAAATGGGATGCCATAAGAATCGTATAAGCCAGGTGGGGATCCCCATAAAGAGTAACCAGGTTCGTAAATCTTGAGAGGATGTCATGCAAGTTAGTAAAATCCAAAACAGCAACAAGAAGGGAACAACAAGCATTCCACGATCTGTTAAATCACAATAGGACGATACGGATATCCAAACTCGTTCCAATACATGTTCATCTCCCAAGGCTAACAAATGTTCAGCACGTTTACGTCGTGATTCCATTCGTGCAGTTTGAAAGGTTTCCCAAAATATTTGTATCGCACCAGACACAGCTTCTTGCCATGTAATGGAGTTGTTGCTATGGTTGTGATGACTGTGATTATTGTTGTTGTTGATGTGATTGTAGTTGTTGTTTGCACTCCCACGACTATGTCTTGAAGACGACCAAGATGACGAATTGTTGTGGTTGTGTATAATACCTCCTCCTCCTCTTGCATCATGATCATTATCACTTTGGGGTGAATCATCATTATTATTTTTTGGTGATCTCCAGGGGGATGCCAATACTTGTAATCCTGCTTCAAATCCATTCCCTGCACTCATTTTACGCATCCGATCTGGTTCTTGTTCAAAATTAAAAGCATACCGACGTAACTCATCATCTTCATCTTCGTCCAAATCAAACGATAGCGATGCATTCGTGTCAACTTGTTCATCGTATTGTTGCTGCTGTTGATGTGGTGTCATTGTGGTATCATTCTTGAGACTTGGAGTATCATTACCGACAGAATTGGAAGCACTGTGACTCTTGATGGAAGTACTGTGAAAGCCAGATGCATCATCATCATCATCACTATGAACGTTTTCGTTGTCATGATGATCATCATCGGCTTGACTTAATTGATGAAATCCACGTCCAAATAAACGTACATTATGTACTTGATTTAGTTCCACCATTCCATCATGATCATCATCACTGTCATGGCTGTTCATATCATTATTATTATTGTTATTATTGTTGTTGTTGTTAATATCATCACCTTTTTCCTGCACACAAGATGATTCGAATGTAGCTACAGTTGTTTGATCACCTCCATATTCTTCATCAAAGTTATCATCATCATCATTTTGTTCATGAGGGTCATCCTCTCCTAAAACTTGTTGGTATTGTTTCTTCTTTCCATATTGATTACTACTAGTGGTACTCGTCATGATTTTGCTCTCAATGCTCAAGGACCTACTCACTCGAGTCCTACGTTCTCCATGAAATAATGATGTCTCCTGTACAAGATGTGCAGAGCAGCATTGGCACGTGGATATGAATTTTTCACTAATTTTTTCCGTTTTCTCTCTCGAGAACAAAAGCACGAGCCAGGGGGACGGGGGCGGGGAAGAACACAAAGATGACCCGAAATAGATTTTCTTTCAATCACGTTGCACTTCCCTAGAGTCTATCTACGATGGTATGAACGATAAAAAGTGTTTATTTTGAAATCAGACGCCGTACAGACTACACCAGACAGTGGAATCATCATTCGCCATGCATTCGATTTCAATTTCTCGATTGGTAGGTAGTCAACGTCACAAAAAATATACATTCCAAATTCCTCTTACCGTCTTATCTCTTACTTGAAGAGTTTGGTTTTCGTGGACAGCCACGACAGTCAACATACCGCAGGAATAAACTGTAGGTGAGGAAGCCTTGAGGATGACCATGACGATCAATGATGCGACGATGTGTTTGAATGCCGTCTTGACCGAGGAACAATACATCATGACAATGATAAGGATGATTGTAGACATGTTGACCTTTTGATGTTTACAACGAGCACTTGAAAAAGTTTCATTGCACATTGTGATTGACCATTGTAGACTGTTTTCTACGTGCTTGGTCTGTGCGGTGTTGAAAAATTCTTCCTTTCCGCGCATAGAAGCATTGACAGAGTCAACGAGTGGGTTTCTGTGTGTGGGTGCGACGACATGATGCTTGATCCATCAACTTATTCCTCCATCAGCGAGTTACACTTGTGTGTTCCAACATGCTGTTGTCATGTTGTACTTTTCATAGTTGATTGTTTGGCAAATCAACGTATGGAATTACAATGATTTTCTGGAAGTTCAACTCGGTCATGATGTATTGTTTCTTGGATGGCTGTAACTCGTTTTTTCCTTCTCTCTCTACTCTCCCTTCATCCCGTATTGCTCATATTTGTTCATTTATCTCTTGTCTCTTTTTTATTTCTAGACGTATCAATATATATTATTATTTCATACACTTGGTGAATTCGAAAGATGGGAAAAGTACACGGATCTTTAGCACGTGCCGGTAAGGTAAAGGGACAAACACCCAAGGTTGATAAACAAGAAGATAAAAAGAAAATGCCACGTGGTCGTGCCAAGAAGCGTCTTCAATACAACCGTCGTTATGTCAATGTTGTCACTGGTATGGGTGGTAAGAAGGTTGGACCCAACTCCAATGCTGACAAGATGAAATAAACTACTAAATTTCAAATTCAAACAAAAAATAAAAATGAATATAGTCTAAAACCACACACAGACACACCCATTTTTTGTAAAATTTATTGTTTGACCCCACACATACCATTATTATTATCATTATTTTGTAACTCTAGATGTACACAAGCTTTCTTCTATTTTGATGCTGCACAAGTCATGGTTTTGGTTATTTACTTGTTCTTGTACGATTCCGTTGCAGAATGGTCTATAGATGGAACAAACTACAAGAATTCATTCAACGAATTTTATCTTGTATTCTTACGCAGTAGCTTTATAGCAAGATTCATTCTATCCTCCTCACTTGAGGTACAGGGAAGATAGTGTATTAGGTATTAATCAGTCCTTTTCAGAAAATTTGCCTGTACAAAAATAATTTGTTATATTTCCATTTTTTTTTTGTCACAAGCACATGTGACATGAAACAAGTCTTTTATTATGAAAGGAATGGAAAATTTTGGTTGTACTTGTACCAAAAAAAAAAACAGTTTCGAGGATAGCACAAACATTTTCAGTTGTAAACACTCTCTCACCACTACAGAAAGGTCTTTTTTCAAAACGGTTCGTACGTAATTATTTCCCTCCAAGAAACACATGGTTAAGTTTTTTTCTAATACAGGATATCCACGTAAACACTTTCTACCCATTACAAAATGGGGGAATCAAAATAATTGTCCTCCAAGAAAGTCTTGGTATTGTAGTTTCTTACAAAAGATTACATGAATGGGGTGCAAATTAGATTTTAAAAAAACTTGTAACAAGAGGAAAAACCAAAAAGAACTATTCTAAATATTTAGCCTTCCAAGTACAAGGTATCGCATGACTCCCAGACCAATCTTTGGTATTGAGTTTCTTGCTTTTAAAAAGTAAATAAGATTTCTCTAAAATAATAATAAAAATTGTATCCTCTATATATGTTAGAATTTTGGTATAGTAAATTTTCCACATTAGCTACGTGAACCTATCAGCTTGACTATTATTACTTGCCTCGCCTTGCCTTTCTCTACTCTAGAAAGAGAGAATCTATCTATGATTGTACAGACAGTATGTAAATGAATACCCATCATTGGTTTCTTTTGTTTCCTTTTTCTAAATTTTTCCTTTTAGTGTTGTTCTTGTTATTAATGGGTGTTGTTATGCAAGTTTCACAATACACCGTTTGTATACGTCTGAACCAATTTCTGTGACAAATTCTTCCAACAATGGCCGTATGATATTTTGTGCATGAAGTTGTAACATATCTATAGTGACAAGTTGTGTTGCACCAATATCTAAACGTACATTTGCAACTTGTGCATTAAGTTGGACAGCATGGATGGCTTTGGTTTTCTCATCCACATGATTGTTATTATTATCTTCATCCATTCTATCTTGACCTTGTTGTCCTTGTTGTGTAGGAGATGTAGATGATGTACTATCAACTTGAGGGACAAGTGTACAACAATGACGTTCAGGACTATTCCGTAATAAAATATCAATACCCTTGGTAGCATCAATCCATTCGTAATTGGTAGGACATAGCAATTCACTAGGACGATAATCAGCCTTGTATTTCATCTTGGGACAACTGTGAATGTAATATCCCAAATAATAATACGTCAAGGTTGACTTTTGTGTCCATTCAATTTCTTTCAAAATGGTATATTTTCCCAATGCTAATTTTTGGGATACGAATGGATCATAAAAGGCATATACCGATGACAACCCCTTGGGTAATACATCTACAACACCCACCATGATCAATTGACCATTAATACGATAATGTTGATGATAGCTACCAGGAGTTAAGGAATGATGCTCATCATCATGGTGGTCATGATTAAATTCTTCTTTTTCGTTACTGCCGTTATTGTTGTTGTTGTTGTTGTTGTTGCTATGTGTTTGTTGGGTGGTAACTTGGGGTAAGGGTGATTCCACAAGAAAACGATAAAATGATAAATACGACTTTTGAATTTGTTTCATTTTTTCTGGAGGATATAATGAAGCATATTCTGTTTCTAGCATATGTTTGGCATCTACCAATCCAGCATCTTCAAAATTATCTTCATCTACGTCCTCGTGACCATCGTCATCATCACCATCACCATCATCGTCGTCGTCGCTGTGTTGGTCTGAATCACTATTCATACCATTCTTATGATTTTGTTCTTGTTGGTCATTACCATTATTAGTTGAATCTTGTGAGGATGATTTTTGTTGTTGCGAGGATGATGACTTGGTTGTTGACGAATGCAATGATGTAGTAACAAATGGATTTGGATCACCATGAATTTCCTTTTGATAAATAGCATACAAACGAAACACTTCTGGTTGCAATGCACTTATATGTGCTGGTACAGATGTCATGGTAAGTTTGTATGGAGGTTTTGGTGGTACCAAAATTGATTTTGATTTTGACTTGTCAGTGGTATGTGCTTTTGTAGCATCTAAGGATTGTTCCAACAACCATTTACCAAAAATATCATCATTTGTATCATCCTCATGATTACCATCT
>WKLE02003475.1:16053-30896 GCA_014885115.2 Asterionellopsis glacialis
CAGTATCTATATCTTCCATCAATACTACATCATTATCTACAAACGAAGCTCGTTTCATGGCCACATCACCATCTTCATCTACTGTAAACGATGACGACGACAATGACGAAGGTACTACCTTTAAGGTTACCATGACTTGACCACTTTGTTCATGTCGATGACAATCTGTCATGAATATAGTAGCAGATGGATAGTTCCATTCTTTGATAGGAGCAGCATCCGTTGTTGTTGTTGTTTTCATGGACGAGACGAATGCTTGTACTAATTGGTGTGATAAATCTTGTCGATTCCATACTCCCTTGGATCGACCAGCAATAGCTGCACATGTACTTGTATACACAACCACCAATCTATCATCATCATTTTTAGGGGTACTGTCATTTTTCTTTTTAGTCTTGGAAGGATGATCCTGATGGAATAGTTTATATTTGCACATGGAAGGATCGACAGTCACCGCATTGTTGTTGCTGTTATTGGAGGAAGCGGAAAAGAGTTCATAAGTCCATTGTTGTAAAGTTTGTAATATACCACAATCCTGTACGAGTTGTTGTGACAAAGATAAGGAAATACGACTAGTACTCCCTGCACTACTTCGTCGTCGTTTATATTTCGGTTGTTTGAGAGTTGTTGACTTTTGGGGTTTGTATTCTTTAGATCTATCTGTAATAGTTCTTGTTGTTGATGTGTCCATGAGTTGTACAGATGTGGCTTCTCCACCATCACCATTATTAGTATGAGTAGTAGTAGCAGCAGCAGTGGTGTTTGGCAATTCCAAATATTTATTAAATTTCTTCAAGACTCGTTTTTGACTTTTGGATATTTGGTAATGATTGGCTTCTAATCGTATGGACAAGGCAGGACAACACGAAGACCAATTATCAGGTTTATACAAATGCAATCCTGATCGACGCCATCCTCTATATAATAATAATTCATAATCGGCGGCTGACAAGGAATCGACCAACAATCCAAAGGATTTCGATGAATCATTTTTGGTCTTCTTGACTAAATGAGCACGTTTCCCTTGACAATATCCACACAAGGTTTGCGATGATCCGCATAATCGTACAATATTTTTCGTATCCGTATCACAAGTGCTTTGGTCAGTTTTGTTATTGTTGATGGTCTGCTTGTGACTGCGACTATGACTGCTGCTTCTGCTAATGTTCTGATCGTTGTCCTTTTGATTCGCTGTAGGACTAGCAGAGGATGATGGAGGAGAAACCTTTGATGATGGAGATGAACTTTCCATGATACTAAACTAACTGAAACCTGTAAATTAAAGAACTCCTTTACATGTATTTCTCTCGTCTCTCTCTTTTTCAAAGACAGGTCAATCAATGACTGATATGGTATACTGTGTTGATGAGATAACAAATAATAGTCGAGTCACTTCTTGAGAACTTGATTGTGAACCAGGTACACAAGGTTCTTTTCATCCAAAAAGCAAAGCAAAGGAGTCTTGCGTGAGTATCAACGACATTTACTTATAAGTAATGTGCGTGCTCTGTTGTTAGGACACACAAGAATTATGTTCCGATATAAAAGAAAAACAAGTAAAAAAGTCGGGAAGCAGAGGAAAGCAAGGAACAAGGAACGACATGGTCGGTGTATAATAGCATTTGTTTTTGATATTACAAATATTCTATTTGTAATACTGTAAATATATATTTAAAATTGATCGATGAATAAGGAAATAAAACAAACCGGTACTCTGGTTACGCACCCCAAAAGTCACACACATATTATTTCTCGCTCATCTATCGCCTACTCTCTAGATCAGTGATGTTATTCGATTCCCACGATTCGTCCATTTCATTCTCGTCCTTTCGTCTATCCGTAAAACATACTCTGCTTTTTATGTCGACCAGCATCCACACAAAAAATTGCAGGCCCAAATAATGACTATATTCTCCCCAACCACGACCCATTCCCCTGTTTGAACTACGAGCAACTCTACTGTACTCGGCACGGGGGGACGAGGGCTCGCTCGCTCTCCACTTATACATGTTCAGAAAGTTGGACTAACTAACTAGGCCAGTGACGCTGTACCAGGTATTAATATGAGTTTTTGATTTAGAGTAGAGCGAGGGAGTCATACGCATCTCGTCTGCTTTGCGAACCACTCCTTTACTCATCTCACCAATAGAAAACGCAGAATATCTCCAAGGTGATAAACTACACACATATTATTATATTCATTCAGTCCGGGGAAGAACACCCGAACGGTGGTGTCGCCAGCCTTTCGTCCTATTGAAAGGTGCCACTTCTCTCACGAAGAGACAAGTTCTCTTAAACATTGGTCCCTGCTGCCTCTGTTTGGCCTTGTTTGGAACGAAAGAGAATCAATAATCCATTGCTACTCCTACAGATTAAGTAGTGGGCGAGCAAACAAGAACAGATTGCCTCGTTCAAGTTCGATTGTCAAAGAGATAAAATATTCGAACTACGATCAATAGTTCTTTTGATATTTAATTTTAGTTTCAAGTTGTGTGATTGGTGGTGCATCAGTGTCAACAAATAAATAAATAAAGAAACAAACAAAGAACAACCATGGCAGACTCATCCTCAGCAGCTGCTACTACTGTCACGGATATTCCTGCACCGAATGCACAAGTATTATCGTTGGTGGGTGCCTTATCGAATGCCGATAATCACAATTTACATGTGCAAGCCATTCAAGCACGCGATCAAGCCTTATCGGGATCCCTAGAAACCTATTCGAATTTGTGTTTGGAACTTTCCTATTTGTTATGGGGATGCGACAATCCCTCTCACATGATGACTAAAATTGGACAAGATCAAATTGCTACATGGCAATCCCAAGATCCAACTACCGCCACAAAATTACAACAAAATGCAATACATTGGATCCCCTTTGGACAAATGGCAGGACTTATTTTAAAAAATGCTTTATTACGACCACCTGTATCTGCAGCGGCGGCTGCGAGTGGGAATGCTGGTGGTGGTGGTCCTCCCATGCATGTCATTCAACCCATATCGGATCAATTAAAACAAGTCTTGATAACATGTTTAGGGTGTTGTCGTAAAGAATTACGTGCTGTTGCATCTTCTGTTATTGCCACCGCGGCTGTATCCGCAGATTCAGTTCAACCCCAACTTCATATGGAAATGTGGCCTACCCTGATGCCAAGTTTGTTACAAAATTTAACAGCAGCAGCAGCAGGAGGAGGAGCTACAGCCAGTGCAAATGTTGTGGAGGGTACATTGGTGTGTGTTCAAAAAATCATGGAAGATGGACCACACGAAATACGTCAAGATCATTTAGATGCCTTGGTACCCGTCTTGATTCAATTTATTACTCCCACTACATCGGAAACCTTGAAAATATCTGCTCTCAAGGCCATGACCAATTGTTTAAATGAAGGCATCATGCCCAATTCACTCGTTGTACATTTCAATGATTACTTGGGTGGACTCAGTGGATTAGCCAATGACCAAAGTCCTGAAGTACGAAAATGGGTGTGTCGGTCCATTGTCACTCTGTAAGTTTCTTTTGTTTGTTTGTTTTTGTGTTGTTTGCTTTGTTAGTTATTGGGTTGCAACCCAAAAGTGATGAACCCTGCTACATTTGGTACTTGTACAAAAATATACGCAATCACGCGAATCAATCTAACCCTATTGTTTTTTATTTTATGGTTCATGTTGTATGGATTCCCTCCTCTTGTGGTGAAATGAAACAAACTGCAGTTTGGTCCTTCGTACAGAATACGTTGCACCTCATATGGAAGCCATTTGTCAATTCATGTTGACGGCTACTGCGGATGTCACGTACCCGCTTGTCGCCTTGGATGCCTGTGAATTTTGGTTAACCTTTTGTACCTTGGATGATGAAAGTTGTACACCTGAAATGATTGGCTATGTTGGCAATTTACTCCCTCAACTTGTCCCTGTCTTGTTACGAGGTATGGTATACTCGTCAGAACAACGGGAGGAACTCATGTACCGGAATGAACTGGATGCGGCGGAAAATGCCAATGAGCAAGTCAAACCTGTCTTCCATAAATCGAAAAACAAACATCAGGGGGGTGACGATCATGATCCAGAGGATGACCAAGATGACGACGACGATGATTTTGATGACGATGAAGGGAATGAATGGACCTTGCGTAAATGTTCGGCAGCCTCATTAGATTCCTTTGCTGGATTGTACGGACCAGGACCGATCCTCCCCTCCTTGTTACCAGCACTTCAAGAGGGATTGTCCAACTCTGACCCATGGGTCCAAGAAGCATCCGTCTTGGCCTTGGGTGCTATTGCAGATGGGTGTATGCATGCCATGACACCTCATATGGCTCAACTTCATCAATACCTCATGGGATTATTGTCTGCTCCAGAATCACCGCAGAGTTTACCTCAATTAAAGAGTATTGCAGCATGGACTGTGGGACGGTACGCCCAATGGGCTATTGGACAAGTCCAATCGGGTGCCCAGGGACACTTGTTGGCACAAATGACAGAAATCTTCGTCGCGCGCATGGGAGAACGTAATCGACGTGTTCAAGCCGCCTGTTGTTCTGCCTTTGGTGTTATTGTAGAACAGGCAGGTGACCTCATGGTCCCCTACTTGGAACCTATTTGTCAAAGCTTGGTAGCAGCCATGCCTCGGTACCAAGGACGAAGTCTTCTTATTTTGTTTGATACCTTGGGAATCATGGCTGATTTTGTAGGACCTGCCATTGGTGAAGGGAACCTACCTGGTATTTACGTCCCAGCTCTCTTACACATGTGGAATGAAATGGCCAAACAAGATCCTACGGACCGTACTTTGTTACCTCTCATGGAGAGTTTGTCCAGTATTGCACTTGTATGTGGGGTGAATTACCAACCCTTTGCTCTTGAAACCTTTGACACTGCCATGTCCATGATTGAGTCTGTCACACTTATTTTACAAGCGTCAGAAGATGGACATATAGATGATGATCAAGATGCCGACCCGATTGTGTGTGCAGTTGATTTGATTGATGGTCTCGTCGAAGGTTTGGGCGAGAACTTTTCACAACTTGTGGCAAGCAGTACCCGCTACTCCCAACATTTCCTATCTGTCTTCCATGCCATGACCAAGCATGAAGTACCTGGAGTACGAATGAGCGCCTTTGCACTCCTTGGAGACTTGGCACGTAAATCTCCCAATGTTCTGGAATCAGCTCTTCCTGACCTTCTCAAGGAAGCTGTCAACAATCTTGACCCCTTCCATGCCCAAGTTTGCAACAATGCAGTATGGGCTATGGGAGAAATCTGTTGCCGTTGCGGGGACAATTCAGAACCCATCAAACCCTTTGCTGCAGATCTTATGCAAGCCTTGATTGCATTGTTAGTTGGCAATGATGATGGTACTGGTCATGGTGGCATATCCATGCCTGGTTTAACGGAAAATTCAGCTGCTGCTGTGGGTAGATTGGCCAAGGTGGATGCTACGTTAGTAGCAACTGATCTTTCAAGATTTTTGATTGGATGGTACGTTCACGAGTTGTTAAGCGATTTTTGTTTTTGGTGTGTTGGCATCTGGTCCTGTGTGTTTGCTATTTTCAGATTTTGTGGTGTAGCGAACCCGTGTCAATCAAGGGAATATGTCTACAATGTGGCTTTGCAACCCAAGTCATTGCTGTTGGTACTCGGGAATGCGAATATGGTACGATTGAAGGTGACCACTTGGGATTTTGAGGTACCGTACTTAAAATTGTGACACGCCGAATCCAGAAAATGATACGTAAAGAGAACCTTTTTTTGAACACGCTTTGGGGGTGTTTCATATACAATCTCTGCTTCGGTTCCTTTTACTTATTCTTTGGTGGTGGCATGAATCGGGATTGAACAACAATCACGGTTTCCGGAAATAGGTGTAAGGCTTTAGGTTGGGCACTTCTCACAGTATTCGAGATTTCTTCAACGGAAAAGACTCGTGTACTTGGTCCTACTACGCAAGTCACTGCCATGAATCAGACCATTGGTTGTTGGAATATCTTGTGACTGTATCGATTTTTGCGCAGATCGGTTTGATTGCACCTCCTACCCTGATTGGAGTACTTGACGTCACCGTAGCAAGATCCAAATGTCCCATCGGAGGGGCATTATGCGTCGACCGATCTTATGCGTCCATCCTACAGGAGATATGTGTTCGCTTCGTCCTTTAAGAGAAAGTGGATCATTCAAGATTGAAACCCATAGCTTGCGATTTTGGAGCATTCTGATTGGTCAGACACTTACGAATCAGAAACGGCAATCCTCGTCGACCTTATATATGCCACTTAGTTGTCTTAAGTGTTGTGGAGTACCAACCGACGTACTTGTTGAACCTGCGATCTTGAGGCAATTGTTGACGGTTTGGATTTTCCTCCTCACACCGGATGCTGGCGTTTCTTATCATCTTTCTTTTTGCTTTCCCTCCATCTCACCCGTGTTGTTACGTGAAAATACCGTTTGATATATTATGTACGCAGGTGTGATGGTATGGCCAAAATTACGGATCCAACTGAACGGAGGGATGCGTATCAAGGATTTGTGGTAGCTTTGCATGCTAATCCCCAAGCTATTCAACAAGCCTCACCCAACTTGACAGGAACAATTACTTCTATTTTGTTTGCTATAGTATCTTGGCATATCCCAAATGAATCTGCTTTAATGGCAGATATGTTACATAATTCCAATGCAAATGGATTCCAACCTTTCCCACCTGGAGAAAGTGAATTACAACAAGCTCTTGGAAAGTTAATGCATGATATTAAGAATGGTATTCCAAGTGAATCATGGGATCAAGTTGCACAACAAATGCCTTTGAACGTCAGACAACTGTTGAAAGAAGTTTACCAGTTGGAGTAATTTAAAATAGGCTCTACTTATTTAGCAAGATATTCAGAAATCGGACGTTTGCTTTTAACTTTTTTTCGTGAAAACTGTGCGTGCTCCAGCTTCATGGCATTGCTCTACCTGTACATTTGTGTTTTGATGTTGACTACATACACATAGACTGAGGGTTGCAGTATAATGATTCCATTATTTAGAGTATTTAGTGATATTAGTGCAATGCGGCATCCAGATTTCCAGCCTAATGTGTCAGACTGAAGACATCTGAAGCGCGTTCAATAGAAAGGCTGTGTGTGATGTGTAGTTAACGTAAATTCACAATCAAGTCATGTGTGTTGCTTTCCTATTTGGTAAAAATGTATGTGTACAAAATATGAGTGTAGAGTGTGGGGATTAGAGAGTGTGTGGTTCTCATGCTTGAAGGTTGACAGCACCCACACAAACTGGTGATACAGTCTCTCTATCGTGGACTTCTTCCTTTGGTGCTGCATAGCCACCCTGGGTGTAAAGTTCATGGAGTCTTACTCTGCATTCTTGAACCTCCTTGCTGCTGGCATCAAGATCGAGGTGCATCTTCAAGTTTTGTAGGAATTCTAGTCTGGCAGGGAAACTAATCCCTGCCTGAAGGGCGTCCATAGCGTTTAGTAGGGCAGCTAGTGCATTGGAAGACGCTTTGCGTGTTACGAAAAAGTAATCACAAACGGAAAGCTCGGTAAGGAATCGGGCAAGTTCAAGAACATCATGGCGAACCGTTGGTGAACAGGCATTCTGAGGTAACAAGTGCTGAATGTGCCGAGCTAGGCAAAAGGGTGTTGGTGGATGAACATGCCAATCGAGTGCTCTCAAAATGGCAGTTTCCATTGCAGCCATTTGTTCGACCATAAAGTATCCCCGGCTTAGGTCGATCATGGATGTCATGGAGAGAGTTCCTGGTTCGTAGAGCTTGATGGCAAGGTACAGAGTTGTCATTGCAGCAAGCTGAAACAGCTTCTTATCGACGGGTCTTGTAGCCAAATAACGATCCAAAAATGAGATGGAGATATTCACAACCTCTCTTGAAAAGTCAAAGTGATCGACCACTTGGTAGCTCCATTCGCAAATCTTTTCCCTCCAAAGTTCATTAATCCCAGAGTTGGAGGAAGAAGTTGAAGCATTGCTCGAAGCACATGAAGAAATTGACTGCACACAGCTTGGTGATGAATGATCCGAGAGTAGCTTTTGCTGAAACAGTGGTGCCAGGTAATCCTCACAGCAATAATGTTTGGACTCCTGCTCTAGCAAGACTCTAATACGTTCGACAAGATCCACCATTGTGCTGGTTATTCTATGATGGTTCACAGTTTGGGATCACTTTCTTGCGGACAGTTTGAGATCACGTTTGCAGAATGATCTCTCAATCGATCTTTTGAGTTCAGATATTCAGGTGAGCGAATGGGACGCTGGTAGCACCCAAACCTTCCAGCCAAGTCGTTGCACTTTTCTATCGAAAAATACTTGGCGCTCCTGTCTAGAACAAACAGACCCAGGATATGCATCGGAACAATAGTTAAGTACTATCACTTGCTTAGTACTACTACTAGAACCCAGTAGACTACAGGGATTCCGTAGGTGTTGTATGCGGTACTCATTGTTTAGGTGGCTTGAATAGAAGGATATCCACTATGGTTCACAGGGACTTCTCTATCCAGAAACGGCAGTTTATCCCTACTACAGAGACATGTGCAGTCCTACGTAAATTCGTTTGAATCAAATCGAAACGAGCAGGCAGAGCCTCGGTTGCAAGAAAAAGAAAGCGTCTGCGTTGTGTAAGCTCCACACCTATGGATCGGAGGACAACCAACAAATCCGAACCTTTTTTGTATGGTCTTTTTTTATGGCACGATGATTTTTTTTGGCGCGGCATGGTCTGTCATCTTCCGAATCACTTCATATACCAGATTGGAGGTTGAAATAGAATTTCTGTTCCATCGGTCTTGGGTAGGAATTGGTATTCACAAAGATCGTTGAATTCTACCTAATTCCAACATTGAACGCCCCTTCGGATTTCTAATGATATCTCTTAAAGACATATGGAATAAAACAATTAAATATTGCGTTCCTATTGCCATACCTTCATTTATTTTATGTCTTTGAGCGCTCTCGTAGTACAATTTATATAAGCATCCCCTTTGTTATCTTTTTGACTGTAAACTTCCGGAATAACGAATGTAGTTGGTGCATTCTACTGCTCTTCCCCTTAAGGGTTGTTTTGGATGTAAGCATTGTATTAAAGTATTTTCAACGGGTTATGATGCATTGATATTTTAATATATAACGACTAGCCCAGAAACAAACTCCTTTTTCTAAACTTCCGTTGAATCAAAGCGAATCTTGTAAGGGTGCTCTGTAGATCACTGTCCGATTTTGGACTGGGCCAGATAGTCTGGGACAGAGTGGCTATATCCTGTACCCGGTATGTGGGCTTTGATCCATTTCTACATACAAAATATATCTTTTATTCGAAAGTCTGAGAGAATTCGACATCTGTTGAAACTTGAACTGTACTGTTCGTTAGCAATATAAATTGTCCATCTAATTCCAAGTACCGTACCTACTGTTTATGTAATTATACCAGGTACACATTCTACTACACAACAATGTAAGATCTATGCATTTTGGGGTTAATCTTACTTTCGGAGTTTCCATCCCGACGATGTGACAGAAATATTGAACGATATTCTACCATAACGCAAAAACCCTTATGTCTCTGACATATGGTACGTGTGTCATTATATAAAAAAAATTTGATACTCGTATTGAACATTGTATCTCTATCCCTAATCATTGGCAAGTTTGTTTGAAATACCGGTAATATTATGTATCTTTCAAAGAAAAGCTTGATACGAAGGTAGGTTCGCTTACTGCTTTCTATTTCCGTTCTTTTATTTACTGTACTCTACCGGTAGGACCTTTTATTTTTAAAGCCACCTTTAGCTACGCCCAGAGACTGATTTTTCGAAAGAACCCAGAACAAAACAATAACCTTGTTCTTCCGAACTGGCGGTCGTAATCATATTATTTGTGTACCACGTATTGTCAAATCACCAGCATTATTATTATCATTGGAACTTGGGTGGACGACTTATTATTTCTGTCTCTCTTTTTTGTCTTTTTTCATTCTCCTACTAGGAAATCGAGGGCTTACTTCTTGACAACCTAGTTTTCCTCACCAGCTTTCAGGTGGACATGACTCTCTTGGACATAAACAACCTTCTCTAAAGTGAAATAAGAAATAGACAATCAATTTTACTTTTTGGACTCACTATCTAGTCCTGCCATCAGTGGTACCGTGATTAGATCTAGAGTAGATAGATTACCTGTACTACCGCAGACAGTGAAGAGTCAGTGAAGAGAAAATGGTCAAAATGCGATAATATTATAATATCTTCTTCACATGAAATTGAGATTAGGATTTTTACGAAAGGTCCTCTCTAGAATTAATGGCTATTTTGATAAATAGAAGCTTTACCCACATGAAGAAGCATGTTCTCCAACATTGTACAGATGTACACCGGTACTCAACTTTCTCTATGTCGAAAAAAGGATAACCAACGAAGCAGATGAAGCATTCTCTCTGCTTCTGACATGCGACAGAAATCTTCAAACACGATCTCTGATATAGTGTGAAATTAATTTAGTTTTTTAGGTCCTTCTTTACCAACTACGTATCTCCGCGACTGATCGGAACTTGAAGTGCCCGTTAAATAATACAGTACCGTAATCCACGACTACGAAAATGGAAAGATCAGATGAATCATCCGGACCGCATACGTAGTTTCAGGGCCTTCCTGTTAAGAAAATGAAGTAATGATACTAATGCGGCGTAACAGCTGCAAAAATACTTTAGGATTAATAATATGTACGGTACGTGTATCTGCCAGTGTACACTCTGAATACGGCCTTCTGTTGCCTTCGTCTTCACCAAGCCGGGCGACCTGTCGATGTCATCACTACTCACCACGTACACTTGTTCAAAAAAGAACATCCATTCTGTGTCTCTCTTGTGACACGTATCATATGTATGCCTTTCCTCTTCTGCCCCAGAGACAAATAATGTCATAGGAATTTGTTTTTAAGAAGTTATATCTAAGCCCATAACATTCCTGTATTTTTCACAACCAGTATCATGGTGAAGTACGACGAAGGAACTAATGAGTCGTCCTAAACTCAATTAATTCCATTTGGTGGTTGTTAAGAAACATTATGAAAAACTACAGTACAATATCAGTACCGGTCAAACTTTCCCTAAACATAATCTGAGATTTTGTAGGGGGAGCTGAAATTTGAAAAAATATTGCCTCCGGAGAATTGACGGAAGTTCTGTGGGGCTATAGGAAAAGGGAAACAAGATACGACGAATTTTTTGAGTCAGAACGAAAAATGTAATCTATCCATTTCGGAAGTTTTCTACTTGTGACCTTTTTTTCGAACGTTTGGCCATGCAACAGATTCGTCGGAGGCAGCTGTATTTTCACATAATCTTTATAAAAACACAAGTGACGTGTCGTCCCAATACGTTTTGTTCTTTTAGAGCTACCACCTGTACTGTGTACGAAGAACAGATGATAATGATATTATATTCCTAAGGGAGTATGAGAACTTTTTGATGATGAAGTTGAATCACATGCAAGATACAACAAAAAGCATCTAATTGATTTTCTTTATCGACAGAGCTGTACTGTATCATAGGTGCATACGAACGTTCTTCCGAAAAATGGAAAAAGGAAGCATCAGATTGTCAACATACTATGTGCTGTCTACCGTGTGCTTTAATATCAATCATGCATGACGTGGTTTCTTTTGTCGCAACAATCGAAATACAAAAATTGAAGAAGCCAAATGTAGCCAAGTTTTTAAACAATAAATTATAAATATACGAACATCCTACACCTGGCTGAGTAACTAGTCACATTCAACGTGCTAAGAGCTAAATCCATTATTTTGTAGATAATCCAATCCGAGTGAATAGTGCTGCTGTAAATATGGAACACGAATCTCTTACGATTGATTTCGTTCGCACGTCTTTACATAGCCGTTAACACCTTTAAATAGTAAATCTGAGTGTGTGATAGAAAGTAGCCATAACAATAAAGCTCTTCGTCGCCCTATATTTCCAAAAACACTTTGAAAGGTATCCAATTTTTTCAGAAAAATTCTAATTTTAAATTGAAAATGGTCTTTATTGTAAAGACATGAAGTCTTACGAGTTGGAATTATTATCTGTCGAAAGACTTGCAGTTGACGATTGGAAGATATCACTATTCGTACTCGTTGAGCTTGTACTTACGTGACGTTGATGCTGGTGCTGTTGTTGTGTTGTAAGCTCTTCTTCTTTTCTTGGGACTAGTGGAAGTAACAAGGCAAACACTAATATCCCAAATGTTTGAAGGAGTGCTGTAATAAAAAATGTATACGTGTAATCATATTTATCGGTCAACCATCCACCAATAGCAGCACTTCCACACCATCCAAACATGGCAATTGAATCTAATGATTTCCATGTAGCCCGCTCATTTTTAGGAACATAATCCATTAGTATAGATTCTTCTAATGGATAGGGGGCATTCATAAAACCTGTTCTTAATATAAATATAGGAATCAGAATGAATGGATGTTGGTCCAGATATTTTTTACAAAAGACCATGGCATACAAGGCACCCACACCTGCTGATTTGAACAGTACTGCCGCTTGGACACGGCCCAAACCACACGTGGTAGCCACGAATTTACAAACCCCTGAAAGGAGAGCCATAGCAATTGGCACCAAAACATATATTATTTGTACTTGTGTAGGTGACAATCCAATATCGTCCTTGAAAAAGAGTGGGAAGAATTTCACAGTCATCCCTGCACCCAAGGTAAGTATACATGAACTGAAAATTATAATGTATGGAATAAATCTTCGTCGGGAATTGATAGGGTTGAAATCATCATTGTCTGTGTTGCTTGTTTGTTGCTCTTGGCTTTCCTGTTGTTCTAGCATTTCAGAATGACCGGTATCATTCATTGTCACAATCTGTTCTTCAACTGCAATTTCTTCATCCGTTGGTGATGGTAATTCTTCACGTTTATCACCATCATTATGATTAGCATTGGTCGTAGGAGTACTATTATGATTCACACCACCACTACTGCTTCCGCCTTCTTCCACTAGAGCCTTGTCATCATCTAAAAGCATCATGATTGCTGAATTTACCAATGATATGACTAATCCAACATAAATCACCATGCGTAAATCATAAAGGGTCCAATCATTCCCAATGGTTTGGAATAATATAATGGACACAAGTGGTCCAATACTCGATGCTACCAAATAGGAAGAAAATAAATACACATAATAGGTAGATCGTTTACCGGCGGGAGTCGAATCGGCATACAATGCTTGCGTTGGACCATTGACAATACCACCACCAATCCCCCACAATGCCATGATGGCACCGAACAACCACAGTGCTGGTCCATTCTTAGGGGTATGAGTAGTAGTATCAATGTCATTATCATTTCCAATCCATCCTAATAATACAGCATGTAACAAGGCTGTAATCATCATGAGTCCACCACCACCTGCCACAACCTTACTACGACCATACCGATCGGCAAGGTATCCAATAGGCAGGGCCGATACTAATGTAGCTAATCCATTGGCAGCTTCCACATCACCTACAGGTGAATTACGACCATGTCCTAATTTTTTAAGATAGGCTGCAACTACTGTACCACCCCAAATGGAATCTGATATACCATACAGTACAGATGTCAATAATATGAAGAATACATTATGATTGGCCTTGAAGGGTTGTCGACTTGAACAACAGCAACGTGTGAACCATAAAGGCAAGGTAATATTCTTCGTATCGTCAGGATTGAGGGTTTCATCAGTATTTCTACTATTCTGAGAGAATGGTGATGATTCTTCTTCTTCTAATTCTAGTACCTGCTGCTGTTCATCTTCTGATAAAAGAGGTTCTCGAAGTTCTTCATCATTACAACAGCACGAACCCCCATTCTGATTATGAATTTGCGTTGTCATGATGGTGGTGATACTAGAAAAAAAAATAATCTTGCACACAACGTGTGACGTTATTCTGTGCAAGTCTTGTGTTTCTTCTTCTTCCACCCGCTTGTTGCTTTTGGAGAGCAGCACAAGGTGTGAATTCTAGAATGCTGAAATGACAGAACAAGCGTACAAAAAAATGGAGAATTGGGGGGGTTACCCGGCCTTTGTTGGTATAATGTCGTTTGTGGTTTTGGAGGAGAGAATTACAGTAGTTTTGTACACGTTTTACTCACTTTTTCTTGGGGGGGCTTTATTGAGCTGGAGGGAGATTTCGAGACAACCAGTAAGCACTGTAACTCTATCTCTAAAGGGGATCAAAAAGATGATTTTAAGGTCTAAACAACTGTAGAGAGTACCAGTAACTTGTAGCAGCTGGAGAGGTTAGGGCCAGTACCAGTAACATGTAGAAAGCATCTGCTAGGCTGACGTGTTGTATGACGTTGCATTGCGGACGAACTGACCTTGCCAGCTATTGAGCCAGATGCCTGTGATAAATATTAATCTAACGGTCTCCTCTCCAAGATTTATATTATACTGTCTTTACTGGAGTAATATTCAGTATGGAAGACAGTTTTCAACATCCAACTCACCTTTTGCAACCATTTGGTAGGAAATCAATGTAGGATTCTACTAGAGTAAAAAAATGCTGTACCTATCTCTGGAACCGACCTCGCAACAACACACAAGTGCGGTATTCGTACTGACTGTAGGACTAAGTAGGACTAATAGGCGCGCGTAACAGAAACAAACAGAAAGTTGATTCAAGAGAAGTACAGGTACCTGCACGAGCTCGGACACCCCACAGGCACGCTCGATAGTACATTTCTTACTCATGGTACCGGTACCGCCTGTTGCTCTGGTACCTGGTACAGCATAGAAGCAATCAAACTGACAAGCTGTGTTGCTGCGACTGGAACACACA
>WKLE02003477.1:0-10784 GCA_014885115.2 Asterionellopsis glacialis
TGTCGTTTTGAAAAAAAAAGGTTTACGCACAGGAGTGAAAAAACCGTGTACTACTACTGTACCTTAAAAGACTCATCGAGACACATTAGGTCTAATTATCAGCTGGAAGGTCCGGTAAAATCGTGAGATAGCGCCAGCCAGACCAACAATGTGCTTCCAGTCGTGGTATGTTTGTGAGCTGGATGGTCTTTTTTTTAAATGTGTATCCGATATGAATTCGCTATGGGGACCGGAATATTTTTCAACTAGTCTGCTCTAGAGAGAGTCTCTCTACTAGCTAGAGAGAGTATTTTTAACCTCTATGTTACCTGGTACATCGTGTGATGCGTTAGTCACGAAGAACACCTACCTGGTACACAAGTTGTACCAGTACCTGGCACTGATACCATGTACAGGTTCTACCAGGTACGGTACCGGTACCTGTACAGGTACTCTGATTTTAACCTGTTACCTGGTACAGGTACAGTACACACATACCTGGCACAAGGGAAAGAGGTGCCGCAGTCGGTTTATCTTTGAACACCCATCACCTGCCTGTTCTATTCTACTACAGGCTACTGTAGTTTTTTCTAATTGATACCAGATGGTTGCTGCTACTGTCTTTTTCTGATTTTGTCGAGAGGTTCTTCTGTTTTTGATAAAAAGGAATTATTTAATGTCCATTGATGTACCTTCACTCGCGGTTTTTGTTCAAGATGATATTTGAAGAACTTACTCGTGGAAATGATGTTGGATAAAATTATTTACAAAAATCGAAGATGATACATCTGTTTTTCGTTCATTCTTCGTACCATGCAAAGAAACTAAAAAACAAGAGCTTGGTCAAGAATAATGTGATCATTGCCACGAGGCATTGTCATATACAGTAGACGTAGAATCATTACGAGAAACACATACAAACATTTATACTCGTCATACAGTACACAAACGAAAATAGTAGAAGTTTGATAAAAATGTAGTCAAATTAATTACACAGGATACAACCACATTTAAAAACATTCAATTCGTAGTTCCGTCAGTTTCGTTGTAGTTTGGATTTACCAGATATTTTCGCTTTTTTCCCGTGCATGGTTTATCTGCTTCTTTGACGGTTTTCCGACTGTATGAAAATGATACAATTTTTGTATTACATTTGCTTCCGCTTTGGCCAGAACCCAATGGTCATGAGCGCCAATTTTATCATAAAATAAAAAGCATATTCACACAGACGCATTAGCTATGTGATCATCATCGTGTCCTCTCTGTTGTTGTGGATTCTGCTGTCCTGGCAAAGTAGCCGCTTGTTGCAATGCTTGCATTTGAGCAAGCAATGCTTGGTTTTGGAATGCCTGATTCTGAAATGCTTGATTTTGAAAGGGTTGTGGATTCTGATGTAGGCCCATGGCAGATGGATTCTGTAACGATGATAATAATCCTAGATTTGCAGCAGCCGGACCAAGCCCAGCTGTGGCTGTGTTGGATGATGCCACAGTACTAGGCTGCATCCCACCGGCACCAAAGCCTCCTGCACCAGTCGTAGGTTGTGCCAGTAAATTAATTTGTTGTTGAAGCTGTGCCATTTGCTGAGCCTGCTGTTGATCTTGCTGCATCTGTCCAATAAAACCAGCTTCTTGTCCGAGTCCTGGCAACCCTTGTAACGAATTACCAAAAGAATTACCGAGACCGCCCATAGCCGATGCTGCTCCAGGGCGCCCCATACCCAATTGAGCGGCCACCGAATCTTGAAGAGGGAAACCTCCTGCTACATCTGTTGCTTGACCAAATAATTCAGCAGCGGAGTTGCCGCCGACAAAGTTGCCAACACCATTATTTGTTGCACCATTCTTTGCCAAGTCTTGCTCTGATGGTACGGTCTTTTGCGAAGCACCACCACCACCACCAGCAGCTCCCTGTTGCTGTTGTATAATTTCAAGGAGTTGGTCTTGGAGTAATTGTTGTTGTAGCATGCTAGCTGCGGCACCTCCAGGGTTAATTGCATCATCAACATCAAAGTCTTTGTTCTGATTGACGTTGGTGTTGCTGGAGGCTACTACTTCAGGGTTATCGTAAGACTGAACACTTGCTGCTTGAGAAGAATTATGTGTTGAGGAAGCAGTGGCTGAGGTTTCACCGGCATTGTCTACACAATCATCTCCAACAGCATTCTCTGCCGCGGAAGAACCCTGGCCTGGCAACGGAGCAAACATACTAAGCCTGTAAAAATCAGGATGCGATTCGGCGGAGTCGACGGTAGGCTGTTTGGACCGTGAAGGTCTTTGCATTTTAATACAAAGATTCGGAAGTCCTCGTAAAAACATCTACGTTACAAGAAGAACGACGGACGAGAAATATTGATGAGAGGATTTGAACGAAGAGTGGAGAAAAGTCCTGACGATTTAGTGATGCGAATCAAGTGCTTACCTCGTGATAATAGGAATTGTGGTCTGGTCCCTGTGTCATTCGTTTGAATCCCCAACCATTCACTTGTCTCATAAACGACGCATATTTTGCATGGCGAAAGTAAAGAGGGATAACTTTTTCTTCAAAGGCTTTGGGCTTTAGAACACGCCATGACCTTCCATGTGGTAACCACGTAATGTACTCATGGAACTCAGGATTAGACAAAATGCGGTGAAGTTTGACGGGGAAAGGAGGCTCCTTGGCCGAGGCAGGTGAGGACATGGAGTCATCTTGCTGCGAGTTAGATGCACTTTGCTCCTCAACCGCGACGCGAGAAAAGTCACGGTAGGTCTGACGATTTGTAGGAGCTACCTGAGGAGGCTGCGGTGGCTGTTGTTGTTGCTGTTGAACTAAACCGAGCGCAACGTCACCCATCCCACCTGGTGCGCCAGCAGCTGATGCCATCAGCGCTTGCAGTTGAGGATTCGCATTGAGCAAGGCTGCGCTGTTAAAGTTAAGACCGACAGGCAAACCATTCTCATGAGCGGATCCACAATTAGCGTCATCTCCGCTATTCTCTGGATGCGACATGCTGTTTATCATAAGGAGCTGCATAGGGGCTGCAGTTTGTTTCAATGACAACGAGATGGCATGGCCGTAACAGTATTTTTTTGAGCAGAAAAATCTTTGGACTCGTGATCTTCGTTTAGGGTGTGAAAAAAAAAAAAAAATTACATGTTGTACTGGTTCAACGAGAAATCAACGTAGTTGTTCGTTTCTACTAGAATGCTCGATTACCACGTACAAAACTCATTTTTGATACAAGAAACGTGTAATCAATATACATGCTACTGTTTAAAATTGTAATAAAAAACACATTATTTTTGTACAGTCCCTGTATTAGACCGAAGGAAAGTTTTTTGAAACAGTAGATTATTACAGGGCGTGCCTTTAATAAGGGTTCCGTAAACATTATAATTAGGAGCGAAAAACGGGCAATTAAGGTCAAATAAATAGCCTGGATGCAACGAGGAAGGCTCTTTCTATTTAAAAATTCGCTTTGTCGGGCTGTTTATTTATGCATTAACGACTTTCGGGGTATCTGACTTAGATCGGAGAGATTGCTCCATTGGGTGGGAGAAAGAGAACTTTTGTCGGTAGGAATTCTACGTACTGCCTCGGAGGGCCTAGCTGAGGAAACGAAATTATTGAAATTTAAATTAAAAAAAAATCGAGATTTCTTCTGATAAAACGATAGTAAATGTAGAGAAGGACCTCGTCCTGAATATGGTGTCGGACCGTGACTTGTAGACAAAAATTGTGATCAACCAACTTCAAGTACTACAGGAAGAAAAACTTGAAGACCGAAAATCATTTTCAAAGCGAACATACACCATATAGCGAATACATATAATTGCAGCTCTTTCTACATATATAGCAACAGCCCATGAACTCTTTCTTATTTTCAAAATATCCTTATTCACGCATCATCCACACATCAATAGTCCACACCAAATTTTCAATTCTACAGTATTAGTAGGGTGTTTGATGTATAAAGTGATTTAAAGGGAAACCAAGAAGACTAACTTTCGATACAAAAGTCATAAACGGGATTGGTTAACAGAAATTCATTTAGTACAAATAAACAAAATTTCTCCGGAAGAACATCTACGTCAGACCGAATAATGGTGCTCAAAGGATACTCGAAAGAAATTAATCTCAGACTGACAGCTCAGAGCTTCAAAACAGTAAATACCAGGTAACGGCTGTAAAGCGATATTTCAAACTATTATCGGTACTGCGTTGGGACCCACAGTAAAACTAGGTACAGTAAGTTCGCTTCCTCCTTATCTGCAAAGCATGTGTATTTTTTTGTAATAGCTCGTTTGGTTTACGCAGGTATAAAAATTTTTGAATAAGGGTAGTAGGACTACATTCCTGTTTTAGCACGTATTGCACAGGGTTAACTAAAATATGCTTGTGGCAAATCAGATTTTTTGATCCACACTGTATTTTTATTGATGAAAAAGAAGATACACATCATAGGTTCTCGTATTTGGAACAAAAAACAGGGTTTGAAAGAAGCTAATGTCAGCTTGCCTGATCATTTTGACTATGATGATATAAGAACACACGCTAGAATGGTATCAATCTGGTAGTATGTAATCTTGTCTAATTGCTAGTTACCTCTACGACAATGATAACTAAAACGAACCTCACTGTGATTCGTGTTACAGTACTGTACCATCTATACTGCGATAATCGTCATTTACGTACCTTTTACTTACTTAGAGTCATGTATCAGATGCCAGTGAGACTATCTAACATAGCCCCGTTCGCGATTTTGAAAACAGCTAAGGCTTGCAATCCATATTTAACGTAATTTTTAAACACCTTTTCGCTGAAGGAAAAACGGTATTTACAGTACTGTACACCACCCAATCTGTACCTGGTACATGATAAAGTTGGTATACTGGCACTGACAGTACTTCTATGTTTGTGATCGTAATTATGTCGTGTGTTGAGAAGAGATTTTTTTAATAACGTTCAATCGTAGGTCCTAAACGTAGATCCGAAATATTGTTGTGAACACGAGGAGGGCAATATTGGCATTTTTTCGCTTCACCACACGTCGTAAACCAATTTCTCCGAAACCGTTTTTCCATCCGTAACAATACAGAGATCATAAGAGAAAATTGTAGTCTTGATTGTCTACTCTCTAGTAGTACTACCTATATTTTATAAAAGTCAGATAGACTGTTATGTAGATTACGCGTATAACCCAGTATTGTCTGTAGAATTAATATCTTTTCAATTATTTCGCAACTTTTCCTTCTTTTTCAGACTATTGTGGCGGGATCAAAGTTGTGAAATTTCCGAATAGAAAGAATGTCGAAAGTGTCAAGCAATTCTATTGGATAATTTCTGTGAAGCCCATCATAGTATAAAGAGATCTGTAACAATCAAGTCCTATTCCTTCTGGACTCCTTCCTCCTTAAGTCGATATTTTATATATATAATATTCTCCAAAGAAAAGATTGGTGAATTATGTAGCTTTCTACGAGTATGTAACCAATCATACCTGCTTCCCAATATTGAAATAATTCGAACCACTGCAAGATTACACATGATAACCTGGTACAGTATAGGTACATCTCCATTTCTAACTATCATGCTACTGTAGAATTCAAATCTCTTTCACTTCTCAGTATTTCGATTTCGGACTTAACCCTTTTTTCCGACGATTGTGGTGGGATCAATTTGTGAAAAGTCCGAAGAAAAGAAGCATATAGAAATCCTATTGGATAATTTCTGACATTCCATGCTTACTTGAGACAGTACTGTACTGTTTGCAACAATTTCGAGTATTCTTCCTTTTTTCCACGCTGTCTTCTTTCAGAACTCGTTATTTTGTTATGTAAATCATGAAGAAGTTTCTACTTACCAATTCCTATCTTCACATTATTATACTTCAAAGAATTCGGACTTTTTCTGAGGACTTAAAAAGTCCGAAGAAAGCACTGACAAAATTTCTGATAAGCCCTGTTTTATATCTGGCCCCCTGCCTCCTTTTTCAGAGAGAGCTGTACGTAGTAACGGATCTTGAGCAAGAAGTTTACAAACTACTGGTCCCTGTAATGGAAAGCACGACCAATTGGCACCGGCAAGGATAATACTAAAACTGGTACAGCTTGTTGAGGATTTCTACGTAATTTTCTTGATGACGTCATCATTTTTGGTTTTTGGTCACCCCTGTAGCCCTTCTAGAGGAAGTAAGCAGAGCTACCGGCACATTTCCTGCACAAGATGGACAGACATGACGATGATGAATAGGAGTATATGTTTATGATTTAGTTCACTAGACCACAGGTCGCCCACACAAATAAGCAACGCACAGTTGCTTTGCTCAAGCTTGAAATATTGCACCCTCACAAGCAATGTCAAGCTTGAGGTGTTGCTTATTCTACAAAGTAATTCTGATGTATGGGGTGCAACATCTATCAATTTTATTCATTAAAAAGGGTTTAAAATAATTTCTGTCTAACTAAATGAATAAGTAGCAACATTGCTGAACACCAAGCTTGAAATCATGGAGGTCATCCTTAAGCAACATCAAGCTTACCAAAATAGGCACCTTTGCTTATTTGAGTGGTGCTTGGCAACCTGTATTTTAAGAAAGTACAGACAGTTATTCGTACTTGTGCTGCTCTGCAGTTGGACATTCAGAATACTGCAAACTGTATGATATAATACATGTACAAGAAAATGAACCAAAAAAATCTGTGCATCCATATACTGTTTGTTCTAACATTTTCAAAGCCATCCTATTCATTCATCTTGTTTTACCCGCCTACTGTAGTATGCTAAATATTTTATTTAGTTAAAATAATCTAATGGAGGACCATCAAATTAATTGTATCAAGGTACTCCAATGCATGTTGTCTAGGTTGAACAGTATGCAATCAAAACTTGAATAGAATAAAGTACTGCAACATTTCCTTCTTGCACAGGATGGTTTGTTGTTGTTTTTGAATGTCCTCAAGCTATATTATATTCTTTACTATTTTTTGAAACCCACAATTGTACAATGGAAAAGATTCAAGAAGCTTGACTCTTGACTGCCTTGTTTGTGACCAATTCTTGGGGTATCCAATCATTGCCCACAGTCATTGCCATGGACCTTGTTTTTGCTGCTATTTTTGCCATTTTTGTAGGTACAACAGTTGAATGTAGATACCAATATCCAAATTGCTGTTTCAGATTCTAAGGAGGGTAAAGAAGGTTGCTATATCAAATGGATACCAAAGAATGATTGTTGTTTTGGGATACAATTGATGCAAGAATCCCACTGTCATTAATGTCAACACAAAATGCTGAAAAAATGCTTTTTGCTTCTTCTGGAAGAAAAGATTAAATCTCAAAATTCTTGTGTGGGCACAAATACAGGAAGAGATTCCATTTTGATTAAGCCAATTCCAACTAGATATGGATAAAAAATAGAAAGAAGCTGGGAAACTTGCAGAATAAATATAACAATGCACATGGCATTCAGCCAGCACCTTAGCAAGCTATAGGGCTTAGTCAGGAGAAGGCAAATATTCATAGCACAAAACTATTGCACCTGACAAAAACCAGTTTCTAATGATTTTTTTTCCCAGTATTGTTTTTTTTTCAGAGGCATTGTTTTAGAGCTCGCACCAAATAGTGGTCAATATTGTTCATCAAAAAAGAAATTTTTTATCTGCTTTTTCTTTGTACAGTAATGTTATGGTAAAAATGGTACACTCTCATTTGTACCTCTTTTTTAAATCATTTTTTTTAGCAAATGACCATTGAAGAACCATCTGCATCAATTCAATGGGGAGTTCTATCTCATCATCTTGTGATTCTCTCTCTTCTTGTTAGAAAGCACAACATGTATAGTAATAATGATAATATGCTTTACAGTTGATTTGATGTGTTATTATTATGCTTAGCATCTCTTCTGCTAATCAGCTGAGGTGTTACCACTGGTGGGGACTGCTGGTTTAGTTGTATTGGGTGGATACTAACAACTCACCTTGTGAAATGCAACACATTTCAACAGTATGCAAGTGTGAAAATAAACTAGTAATAAAAAACAAAGATTAAAAACAGATCTAAAAAAACCCTTATCTCAAATGTTCCAAGAAAGCAAACAGTTTTTTCTTTCTAACAACAGCAATATTTGCTGAAACAATATTTTTGTGAACTGAACTAGTTAAAAAACAACAGCACAAACTACTTGTTATCTTTTTTGCATCACTACTATTTGACTCTCTACTGTCAATGCAATTAAGATGTCATGTCTTACTGATCAATAATTGAAACCTCAGTATATTGCAAATCAAAGCAAAGAAGGACTATCCAACTTCATGTTGAAAGAAGTCAAACATCTCATACAATTGATTCTTATATTACAGTCCACACCCAACAATAAGAAACAATGCATTTCTTATGTCAAGCTTGGAACTTTCATCCTAAATAAGAAATTCCAAGCTTGAAAAATTGCACTGTTTCTTTTTTTACATATTTTAGGACTAGGGTTAGAAGACATTTCAACAAGAAAAAAATGACATTTATTTTTTTATGTAAGGTTAATTTTTCATTGTGTTGTCATGATTGCATCATTTGATAAGAAATGTTTCTTATTTCAAGCTTGTAATTTTGCTAGAAAATTAAGTTATTTCAAGCTTGGAATAATTCCAAGCATTTTTTATTGGTGGGTTTGGACTGTATATACAACAAGTTATAATTATGCTTTTGGGTAACTATTTGGATATCTAGGACAATTTGACCTTCCTGTTGTAATGTGGAAGACCTCTTTTTTTACCTTGATAATTATGAAAAGGGTTGTGTACATAGAAAATATTACAAGATGAATCTTTTTTTATATACTGTAGGTAGAATGTGATAATGTTCCATTTAGTACATCAGGCATGTGGAACTATTATAGAGAACCCTCATGGATATACCTCATCATATTTACCAAACTCATTTACCATGGTGCATTTGGATTTGGAAATGCAGTCTCTATTACTTTCTCTGGAATTATTTGATGGAAAAGAATATTCTTCAGAGTTGTGTGAGTGCTATACAACATTTCTTGACAATTTTTTTTGAAACATTTGTTTTTAAAGAAGCAGAGAAACTTTTCTCTTTTACACAAACCAATCAGTAATGTTCCAGTGCTTTTTAAAAACATAGTTTTGATCAAGATCTGAAGAAATGGCTCATTTTTAATTTCTATGTATTAATTTTGTATAAACACAAAACAAAAGAAATGAACAATTCCGTTGAAATGGTTGAATTTTTTTTTATTTTTTTTTCAAATTTGAGTAGCTCTAGAGATACAATGAAATCTCTCCATTTTAAAACATCATTATCATGGCAAAAGTGATTCCCCCAGCAATGAAATATTTTTGGATAATGATAGTTTTGTCGATGATGATGATGATGATTGATGTTGATTTTTCAAATCTTGAAGTTCCTTGCCGTAAATATAAACCTGGAACCCGAATCGATTCAATTCTTGTTTCATATCTGCATCAAAATCAAGAATAAATTCAACTCGTGCTAATTGGCGTACGACAGCAATGCGACCCGTCACAGATTGTGATGCTAGAATCCTATGGCTAGGTAAAACCTTTTCTGGTAAGGGATTGTCACTACTTGATCCTCTCAGCTTTTCAATCACTTCTGAAATATTGGTATTGTCCTTGTCATTATTATTTTCATTCGTGGTTGTTCCATTATTCGGTGGGAAGTTAATAATTACCAATAAATTGTAATAAGTAGCAAGTAAGAACAGAATTCGTCGTAATTTGTCACATTCAACATCATAATGTGGAATAGAAACTACCAAGGTACTTCCACGTGAAGGAGGAGATATAGATGACAAGGAAAAATTACCATTACTACTGCTGGCAGCAGCAGAGGCACTGCCGCTGTTCGTACTGGCCAGTGCAAAGATCCGTGTCAGCAAACGTGCGCGATCTCTCCTATTTTTGGTAATGGTTTCAGTATCAAAGTTCGATTGTTCATATAATGCTGCATGACCATGGCGAAAGGGGATCATACCATCTACAAGAAGAGCTGACCCACCAATACCAGTTCGACTAGAACTGGCAGAAGAAACATGAGATGGACATTTCCTACTTGCTGCCAACATGGATAACACCTCACTTGACTTTATAACATTCATCTGTACCTGATTTTGATTTTGTCTTCGTGGTGTTTGATTTTGTCGACGCTGTCGTCCTTGTCCTTGTGCAGTTTGTTGATTGTGTCGTCCATCGTTGGGTTGCTGCGCTGCATCTCCAAGAGCGAAAATGGGTGCCAAAATCCAATAATACACGACCACTGAAATAATAGCAAAGATTCCCAACGTAATCAATATAGACTCTAAATCTTCTTCAACTTCCACGGGTGATGGCGATTCTAAATCATCATTTGACGGCATCTTCTTCGTGCACTTTAGTAACTTGAATGAGGGAAAAAGGAGCTAGTGTCGAGCTGTTCGTCGTTCCTCTCTATTTTGAATTTTGAGCGGTGAGGGGTCAGCGATGTTTGTCGTGTCGTTCCTCACCGTACAGTAGTTCGTCCTAACTGCAACTCTTGAGGTCCTCTGCGAGCTCGTAGACTACTAGTCAATTTCTCCAGAAGTCCGAGAACGGTCAGGGAGAAAGCAAAAGGGCACACTTCACTTGAACACTGTAGGGAGGTCCTATTTCCGTCCGTCTGACGTCTTGCGAAAAAAGCAGCAAGATGCAAGACGCAACAGTCGGTCGTTCCTGGACATCGCACACCGGTGGGTGAAAAGTTCTCTGAGGCGCTAAATTCAGCCAATCAGGGAGCTCAGAACCATACCTTTACTTATAGAACTC
>WKLE02003491.1:8590-28721 GCA_014885115.2 Asterionellopsis glacialis
GTGTGAAAAGTAAAGGTGTTTAATGTCAGACTATTGACCATTAAGATATTTGCATATATCATGGTCAGAGTCGAGGGAAGCACATCAGCAACATATGTGTTGGGATACTTGACCAGAATTACAGGTAAGACAAGTTCAGTGGTCCAATTCTCTTTAAGTTGATCACCAAAATCATCTGCTAGTTCTAAAAGCTTCCGGTGAGAAAGTTTGGTTTGATTAGGAGAAACTGGAGTTGGAACAGACATGATAATTTTATCATCCGACATGGGCAAGTTTGTAAAAAAGTTTCAGCAGTAATATAGTTTTCAGTCGGTGCACCAAAAATGAAAATGATAAACCAAAAGAAGAAGTGCATTGTCCAAAAAATTGGCAGGCTCAAAATTTTGGAAGCAATGCATCCTTGGTGGAGTGAGGGACAGAATTTTGGAGAAAATTAGAGAGGGAAATTTGGGAGAGGAAACCAAAAAAGGGGAGGGGGAGGTCGGGGGACACCCGGAAGTGATACGTCAGAATACCATGACGAATAATCGGTACCGATAAAAGACAGTCCTACATACCCTCAGTATGTAGTTCTACGTACCAGTACACGTAAGTTGGATAGTCTACTTACTAGATTTACAATAAATAAAATTGGGGGGAAGAGGGCAGAAGGAGTCTTTTTTTCTTAGATTTGCCAGGGGAAACACTTTTAGAAGTGTACTCTACCTATTTATGTTTGTTTCTCTACATTCTTTAAAACACACCAATCCTTAGAAAATATAGCACCCGGTACTCTTATTATTCCCCAAGACGTGAATAAAGTAATCACTATAAAGGCTGACAAAGAATCTTTCTGAAATCTGAAAAGTATACAATCTTTGCACATTCGAACACTTTGTAAAATAGAATCTTTTTGTGTTACATAACATATAATATCAAAAAATGCATGTTGATCACCTGCATTTTTTTACTCCGCTAGTTACCATTTTGTTCTTCGTCTGTTTATGCATAAACAATGATCCTAGCAAACCATTTCGGACCGTTCAAGGTTTCACAACAGACAATGATTTCCATATCAGCGCTAATACCAACTAATTCTGTGTTGGATGCTGATGATACGACTCGTATCGCTGGTGCACGATTTAGAAAAACATTTCTGATTTTGTTACTCTTGGCACTATGGTTTTGTATTGACTATTTTCTTCCATTTGACGTAACATGTCTTGTCCCAAATACCTTAATCTATTCACTGCTACTATTGTGCTCACAGCTGCCTTGAATTTTCTTCGTACCAAACGGGTAGCTCGTTCCCTTTCTGGATCGGCTATATGGAGGATAGAACAGGTTGGTACTGGTGAAGGTATACCTTCTGTCGTAGGAAGGGATGAGGACGATAGCACACTTACTGCATCCCTATCATTATGATGACTCTTTTTGTTATTTATTGTTGTGCTATTTTCTTCAATGTATTGTTCAATGAAAGGCATGGTTGTTACATTCAATTATATTTTCAAAACAAACTACAATTATTTGATTGATTCGATGGTTTGCGTTTTTCTCTTTGAGATCGCAGGGTATTTACAAGTAGAAATCAAGGTGCAATAGAAAATCTAGCGCTGAGGATGGAATTTTATATTCTGGAGAGTTTTGGACATCAGATACAATGGTGTTATATATTTGCTCAATTGACAAATGAAAGATGTGATGTTTGATATCGACGTGGTTGGAGTTTTAGGTTCTCGGAAGAGGACTGAAATTGACGTTGTGCAGTGATATATTATGGCATCCTTGTGATGCAGTGGCGATGGTAAGAGTCTCTGAGGGGATACCGGCGTGCGATGCAGGTGCATTGAACCAAACGTATCCCGATACAAAACTCCGGTACCCTCATTGTGATTCTTGAATATGGAGAAAATTTTGATAATAATATTGTACATTAGACAGTATGAACAAGACTATTTAAGTACGATTTATTAGCTGTACAACTTCTTACTATGATGTATGAAAATCACTTCGAGTAGGCAGGCGCGAATCTAATCTATGTATTTATTAATTAGAAGAACAAAAGGCGGCGAAGGTATTCAATTCTTCCTTTTGCTGGTAGCTGTATTTACCAGTACCATTTGGGACAGGTGCGCATCCAATCTTCAATCGTGTCTGTTCGTAAAAGATGACCGTACAAAGGCCAGACCCACGGACAAACTCACTTGCTCACTTTTTAGAGGAAATACGATTCCTTCGACTTTTACATTACCACGAGAAAATGGTAAGCTTTTCGCATGTGACGCCGTGCATGTACTGTACGAGAACTGTACTCTACGGTACAACATCTGGGACCTACTCGTGCAGCACCCACCAAAACGAAAAGCACCTGCTCTATTTTCCGTTGCACTGGTAACGGTTGTTACGTACTTGGTGAAGTTTCAATTAAAAAACCCTCTACCCTTCCATTTACTGAAAATCCGTACACGGAATTTCTCTCCAAATAGAGTTAGCTCTCTAATACTGTATCCATAAGGTCTACATCGAAAATTGTTTCAATCCCAAAGCGCAATTTGAATGGAAGCAAAGTATGAGGGAAAAATCCAGTGACATAGACAAGTTCAATAACGAAACTACAGCAAAAAATGTAGACAAGGTAAAACGACACGATCCAGAGATTTTTGCTTTACAGTCACGTCGAGTTTCGAACCTATTCACCTGGTATGAATTTGCAGCTAGGCCTGATATAACAAATGATTCGATGAATGCAAAGGCCCATGTAAAAGACTTGGATTTGTTCGAGACGGAAGTCGATCATATTCCCACTATATTGCAACATTATTTACAAGCACGCAAGGAAATGAATTCAAATTTACCACCGTATGAAACTATTGTTCCTAGTGACGATGACAACATGGTGGATGAATCTATTTTATATGTATCTCAATCTACCATTCCGAACGCCGGTCAAGGATTATTCACATCAAAATTTGTTAAACAGGGTCAAATATTATGCTATTATACTGGTCACCGTCATGATAATATCAGTCAACGACATCTTGCTGATAAAAGTTATTTGTTGCGGTTACGGAATGGATATCCATCCTCGTCTAGAATGAACGATGGATTTGTAGATGCCGGACCATGTTTTGATGTAAAGGCACGGTACATAAATGATCCTTCTGCAGGCAGCGGCGACAATGAAAGCCAAGAATTTAATGTGAAGTTTGAACATATAGAAAAACCCAACATATGGTATGCCAAGGTTGTAGCTTTAAGAGACATTCCTGCCGGAGATGAGATATTCCTTTGCTACGGACCAAGGTATTGGTTAGAATGAACAACCCACAATAAATTATGCTATGCGGTAGGGCTTACCGAATATGAGCTGTTCCTTTTGCTACGAACTAAGGAATTGATCAGTATGATGAACCCACGATAACTGTGCTGCGTCTTAGGTTTTCAGCTTGAGTAACGTACTTAGTTGAAAACAAATTAAAGGAGGACCTGGTACCGTGTTAGATTTCAGTTTTGGCTTGTTACCAGGACACTCGTACGTAGAGAAGTAAATGAAAAAAAATGTAGTATTATTTGCTGTATTTGCTTGCGTTTTTTTCTCATCCCTGTTGCATCGAAGCATTTCACATCGTGATGTGTCTTATGAATGCCATTTAATTCATTTCTTTGTGCATGTGATTTTTTTAGGGATCATGTACCAGGCACAACCCAAGACACGATAGTCTAGGATTACCGCAAATTAAATATCGTTGATCAACCTGTAGGACAAAGTCCTACTATTACAGGACACCCACTCTAAGGAAAACGATATATTCTGCAGGAAAGTGAATCGGAATCTACGATCTAAAATGTTGTTTAATTAACACAGTAAATAAAAAAGGAAGATTGGAAACTTAGTGAGCAGGACCAAAAAGGTGTACTTCTTGGTGGAGCAATACTATTGTAGATCCATAGTATGAGTTCAGGATAGTAAACCTAAACTTTTCACGACTGCCCGAAGTACAGTACTTGGGTATGATCTTTTTAAGCGAAATCAAAATACAGACATCCGAATTCGTTTCGCATAGAACCACTTTATATGTATGGAAGAACATCAAGCTTTTCGCAATTGTGTCACATGAAACTTCTTGTTTTTCATAGTACATGTAATATAGTCGCAATCCCGACTCAAGAACCAATCAGGACATGAAAGGCACCAATCAGTACTTCTTGAGACCCGATACGCTAAAGGTTTTTAATTAACACAGTAAATGAAAAAAAGAAGCCTGAAAACTGTATATATCGATACAGTAAAGTGAGCAGGACCTAAAAAGGTATCGGTACTTCTTGGTAGAGTAGCAATTCTCCCTATTTTAGATCAATATTATGAGTTCAGGGTAGTGAACCAGAACTATTCGTAAGTATCTGGGTATGATTTTTTTACGAAAAATAAAAATGTACAGCGAATTCGTGTTGCATAGAACCTGATAGGAAAAAGTTTCTGGGAAGAGAACTTGTATATTTATGGAAGAACATCAAAGCTTTTCTCAATTGTGTCGCATAGAAAATTCTTGCTATTAATTATTGTCACAGCAATCCCGACTTATGAACGAGAATAGCCCGACATCAAAATTATTTAAGGCTATGCAGGATATGTATGTTTGTTTCCACGAATGAAAAAAAATACTGAATTCACGTCTAATTTCGAACGATCCACTCCTCTTGAAAGGTTCGTTTCTCTAGAAAATACTGTACTTTTCATTCGGAGTATTCTTGACTATTACTGTAAGGCGCATTATCTTTCGAAACAATTGAAGATATTTAGAGGTTTGATAGAGTCAAACTATCTTCTTTATTCTGGTACTGTACCAGGTACTTTTGACACTTGGAGATTCAATCGAATCCATGTCTAGAGAGGTCCTACTACCAGGTACAGAGCTTCTTGTTCTCTTTCTCACACAAGACAACGAATTCAAAAACAAGTCGAACAGGAAAAAATCATTTCTTGTCACATTCTTTCGTCCTTCATTTATTTCGCTTGGTAAATACATTAGTATTCTAATTACACATTGCATAAACAGCATAAACCAAGAAGGCACATGAAAATATGAATCGTAAAATGGAAACCACAACCAAGGAAAACGGAGGCAATGTACAACAAGAAGATATTCAAAATCGCATTCTCCGTATAAAATCAGCCCCTCAAGTGCATACGCCGTACAGAAAGTTACCAAAACATTTTCAACCAACAAAATTTGATGGTATGTCAACTTCGATTGCATATGATTGTTCGGAATAAAAATACTACATATTCCAAACTCGCATTTGCTTACACGCAATTCTTTTTTTCTTTGTTTGGGATACGTTTACTCATTCAAGTTTTGTGTGGGCGTGAAAAGGAATCAAGGTCACATGCAGGAAACCATAGGTTTCGACAATTGATTGCACAGAATTTAAAACGATATGTAAAGGCAGAATATCGTGATGAACGATCTTTGATTGTTCAATCTATAGTAGATGAAATTCGTCATGACGCATCATCTATTGGTGGTGCAGGATTTGTGAAAAAGTACAATGACAATGGTGATTGTGGTGATGGTTGGATTGAAATTGGTGATCTACAAGCACGTGAAAAATGTGCACATGCTTTACGTGATTTGAATAAACTAAAAAACCGTCGTCAAGTTCGACAAGAACAAGTTGGTTTTGTTCATTGTGATGATGACAACTCAAATTCAACTGATTATGTTGAGAAGGTAGGTAAATCTAGAAACTTTGGAGAGAAATATTTTTCATTGATGCTATCACAGCAAAATTTCTTTCTTCAATCACTACTAGAAGATAATGCTGATACCTCGAAATCATCATCATCATAATGAAGAAGAACGATTACTTCAAAGAAAAATACTTGACTATATGTATAATGAGCTACATTCCATTAAAATAAGAAAAGTGAATAAACACAGTGTTTACCACACCTGATACGGATGAAGTCTCTTTGCAATAAACGCATAAAGTAGGATTGTAGTAATATATTCTCTATGCGCTCAAAACAAATGTTTGATACTGTTTAAGTTATACATCAACCGTAGTGTAGGTAGCAGCTTTGTCTATCTCTATTATTTATTTCTATTGATTTAGAGAGTCATTACAGGAATTAAGTGATGCATCAATCCTTAATCGTTGAAACATACTCACACAAAATGAATCTGGATGCAATAAGGGAGGAAAGTTTAGAGTACGTCTGCTATACAGAGCCATTTCTTTTTAAACGTACACGTAAACATAGGAAAATCTGCATAATTGGTTCATTTTCAAAACAAGACTCCAACCTTGTAGAATAATTCGAGTTGACATTCGAAAAACAATCATCCATTCAGAGAACACACGAATGTTGTTGTAAGAAAGTGCAATGAAAAAACTTTTCTACTCTATTTCTTTGAAATGATTTGTTTTAGTTTGTCTTTTCCTTGAGACTTACAATCTGTGCAGAAAGGAATCGTTGCAGTTTGACATTTTTCACAAATTGATCTTCCCAGTATAGAAATGGGACTGTACCTATTATTATTAGACCAATTATAAATGCTGACCATGCTGCAGATTTATCTTGAATGTTATCCGAATAAACTTGCTGTACTGTTAATCCAAGACTGGTGATCATCAAAATTGAACCTACAACGCATATCTGCTTTATTCTTTGTGAATGTTGTTTTGAATTGTATACTTGAAGTTGTTGTTGAATGAGTTCTACAGGATAGCCCGACTGTGGCATTTTGGGTAACCGTAATAATTCTACAGTAGTAGGAATATCACCGTCCCTCTTTGCCGTTCTTGTATTGCTATTTTTTTGTGGTTGCCCGACTGTAGCAAGAGTTGAAATACCAAATTTTCGTACAAATTGTTTCGTCTCGTAGGCATCTGGATGTTTGATTTTCATGGTAGCGTTGTTTGCATATCGATGTTGAGGCGCTTCGTACATAACTTCAACAACAACAATAGAGTCCTCCTCTTCCATCTTTTTAGCGCTATCTTTCTTACTACCGTCTCTTTTGACTTTATCATCATCAATGTTGGAAATTTTGGTAGATGATGATGAAATAATTTTCCCTACCGTGAGTATACCATTCTTTTCATATTCGTTCAAAAGAGAATGTGTGGCTATTGGTTCAAATAGTAGGTAATGTAGGATAAAACTAATTACAAGAGATACACAAATATAGGGAGACAATACAAGTATGGCATTGATAATAACCATTATATCATCACCATCATTGTTATGGTCATCTACAAAATCGTTTGTGTTGCTCATTGTTGCACACGATCAATTCTACAGACGCACACGGACTGACCACTTTTATAATTTTCAATCCGATTGATTGAATTTTCCCCCTTTCTCTCTTTCCCGACATCAACTCTCTCTGTCTTTGTTAATCTCGGTTGTCTCGGTTGTTCCGAGCGTTGGAAAACGAAAGCCTTCTGCTTTTATGCATAGCCTTTTCTGATTGGTTTTGAAGAGAGACGACATATCTTCTTTGGAAAACAATAATATTATTTATTATTTTGTGTCGCTTTCGTCAGTATCGTACGTACAGTTAGTAATGTATGTCTTTTACAAGCAGTACAATTGTAACAGAAGAAAATATTGTTGCATGTATGTAGGACGAAAAATGATGTTTGTACTGCTTCCGCCAATGAGTTTCCGGCAACAGTACCAGGTAGAGGTAGTCTCACCTCTTTCCCTGGTACCCCGTACCTGGTACACTTCCATTCTGGAAGTTGGACCCTACTGGCTTGGGAGTCCGATATCTCAGTCGAGTGAGTCGTCGAACATGTGTGAGTCAGTCTGTTGTTTGGATCTGTCTCAATTTTTCTTACAGATATGGTTAGCTTTGTGGTATATTTCTCTATTTTTGAAATTGTATTTTGATATGGTTTCGATTCGCAACCATTTCTATATATCATAATGTTCTCAAAGCATAGGATAAAAGTCAAAATTCATTTATAAAAATTAACCAGTGCTCATTTATAGTTTTTTTTTAAAAACACCAAGAGAATAAAGCTTTCGCTTTTGAATTATTACTATATCCACCTGTCACAGCTATTCAACAAGAAACAAACAAGGCTTGAAGTTTGAAAGTGAACAATATATATTACGTTGTGAGCACCGTAAATGCAATATATGAGTATGACGATGACACGAAGTACAGCGTCTTTCCTGCTGTTGGTAACTTTATGTGCTACAAAGTGTCTTGCAATTGTTGCTTGGATGCTTCCTTCATCTCCTGGAACAAGCCACAACAGCGCTCGTTGCCATGGTACCAAAACATACAACCGAAGAAATCGCATTGGAACGATTTTCACAATGTCACCATTGGTGTGCTATCAAAAGTATGATTTGACTTTGTTACAACAATCAAAACAACCAGACAATAATCAAAAGAATGATAAAACCAACGACAGTGATAAAAACGGTGCTGATATTGTGGATGAATTTTTAGATCGTCAATTTTTTGATCCAGACAAAGTAATTGAAGATAATAACGACGATGATACTACAAGTAGCTCTCCGGCATTCATACGATGGTTTGCTAATTTGGTAAAGAACGATTACGAAACTGCAGAAGCTTTGTATGCAGGAACATTCTTCGTCTTTTTAGTTATTTTAACACAAGAAGCTTTACGATGGCAACTTTATGGTGATAATTATGTTCCCTTTGCAAGTGGACGTAGTGTGGGTTCCTTATTTTAGAAACAGAAAATTACACATCTAGTATCGAAACTTTTGTACTTTTCATGTTTCTTTCGCCCCTCACCGCTACTACGAGGTGTAATAGCAGTGGGAATTGATAGTACAAACACCAGAGCCAGGAAAACAACAGCTATTGCACGTGGTACTTTCAACTTCTACATCATTTTCGTCATCTTACTATTGCATTTTATCATCTGCAGCATCATCCAAAGCAATGATTAATAATAGTGGAATTGATCCTCCCAAGTTGACTACTAGTGGTGTCAATACCGGTAAGCTGCACCATCCCTGAATGAGAGTGGTAGGATCGTAATGCAAAATCTTCATCGGTGGTCTTCTCTTATAATTGAACTTGAACAACGATGACGAATATTGCATAAGGAAGAACTTTCTCGCCCTTCATGTTACTCCTCGTCGTCTCCTGAACTGCCAGTCACTACTGCGCACAATTCTGTACCACTTACAATACTACATCTCCAATTTTTCCTTATACAACCGCACCAACCGCTCACATCATTAGACACTTCATCAGACGAGTAAATACCCTCTCTACGCTTCAAAAGCAAATGAACACACAATCATAATAGTACTTTGGTATGGTACTCCGCCATCTGCAGCAGCACCAGTTCCGTCGACTGGACAACAAACAGGATTCCATACTACTTGTACTGAGGCCATGGTAAATACACGTACAACACCAATATTTAATGAACAGCAACAATCTCACCAAACAACAGGATTTGGCGGAAAAAATTACATACAACAAGTTATGTAGTGGTTCTATTGCTGGCGGAACTAATACTAATACTGTAACATTCATCACAACAACCAAAACGCAACATCATCTGATGGATATAACAAATGTTGGAGTGCAGTCTTGCACGCATATCCAATCTCTTTAGCACTCCCGTGATGGTCGTCTTCTGAATCAACATAGTCCAACATGTTGTCATATTCTTCTTCTTCTTCTTCTTCATGATGATAACAAGCCCCCCATCAACTTCTTCCTCATCGTCATAAAGAGAAAACGAACTCCGTCCAGCTGCAGATGCGAAATCTGTATATTGACCACTTATTTCCTCACCTGCTTCAATATTTCTAGTGGCATATAACACGTCAAGCCTGTTTCTTTCTCCCATTGATCTTGAACACAACAAATATTGCATTCATGCTCCTTACATGCCTCATTCAAAAAACAACTTTCATCCAGATTGGCATTTCTGACAACTTCTTCTTGTGTTTCTGACTCTATGTTGGTAGTCCTGTTTGTTTTAGTATATTGCATGACATAATGCCACGACAAGCATTCACATTTCACAGTACCCAGTGTCTGTTCAATAAATTTACAATACTCAGAACCTTTTGTAAAAGCTGCTGTCTGAGTATTGATCCAAATCAATGTACCCTTATGTATGGATTCTGTAGCAAACAGACCATGACCTTTATCTGTGGTTTGTCGTACTTCATATGGAACTTGAAAGCTTGATCTGTCAGGAAGTAACAACAATTTATCCTCTCCAACTATGGAAACATCATGTATAAAAATAGGTCTTGATTGACAAGACATTGCCTTCTTTTACTTTTTTTTTTGCAGCATGTTTTGCTTCTTGAACAAGCTTCCTTTTTCTTGCTTCAAGGTATCTGTCTAGGAGTCCACATTCACTTAGCTGCAATGGACATTTGATACAAAAGGCACATTCACAATCTTTGTCATGGTTGGCCCTTCTTCCCATGGTGGAGGTTCAAATACTAACTAATTTCAAAATGAGATGACAAACAAAATGATGAGAGCAAGTAACCCGCATCAACCATTGTTTGCAGTTACAAGTATCAAAAGAAAAAGACAGGACAATAACAGTTGTTTTTTACATTGTCATATTACATGAAGTATGTACCAATTGGGATGACATTTCAAACAATAATTGTACTAAGGACAGCAAAACAATTTTATGAGAAAATAGGAAAAGAGCATTTCGCTAAAAGCTAAAAAAATTGAAAATACTGCAAAACGAAATTTGGAACATTAATTTGAGGGCAACATACTGAAAAAGTTAATGTACAAATTTTGATAGGACAGTTAAAACGTAACAATTTGGAATTTCAGAATCAGTGATTTTTGAGAAATGCAGGGACTTGATTGTAGAGATGAAACAATTTAATCCAGTAAAATGGAAAAAGCAATAAATTTTGGAAAACATTATGGCGCTCCTAGTTGTACATCTGGCATATTCCCAAAAGACACAACAAATATCAAATAATAAATACCAACAGTCCCAAAATAAACAATGGGATACTTTGTACAGCAATGCCTTGTTGGGCACAAGGTCCTTTTCATTGGTACTGCACTGGTTTGCTCCCTCCTTGTAGTAGAAAACAGACATTCTTATTTGGATAAAACTGGTACAGTACTGTCTTGTTAGGCACAAGGCCCTTCTAGTTAGCACATACTGGTTTGGATCCTTCCTTGGAGTTTCAATGCATTATATCTGGCAAGCATGTGGATCACAACTCAAGCGGTAAGGTACAACTCAAGTGGTAAGGTACAAAAAAAATACATTTGGAATATGACCGAAATTTTGTATACAGTATAAAATATGTTGTGAGAGATAAGAAAAAACATCATTATCACTGTACTAGTTTGGATCCTTCCTTGGAGCTTCAATGCATTTACCACAGGTAAGCATGTGGACCACAACTCAAGGAGGAAAGTAAAAAAAGATGAGTTCCAGGATTAGGTGGGCCACCCCAGTACCAGAGTGCGACATTTTTAGTCAAGTGAATCAAAGCAAGCAAGAATACTAGTGTTTTTGCAAAAAAAAACTGGCTTCATCTACTGCATTAGGATGAAGTAAGCTCTTGCTGAACTAATTTTACCTATCACAATATGGGGTATGGTTACACTCAGTGAAACACAGTGGGTGTAACCATACCCCATCTTAGGGATCTTACTCCACTGTGGCCTGAGCTTACTTGGTCCTAAGTTAGGCCATTTTAACAAATTATTTTCACAATTTTTGCAACTGGACCATTTTTTGAATTTGTATCAGTCAGCACATCATAGCCAGCACAATTACAGTATCATCAACATTTTGTTTTATTGTAAAAAATCTCAGAGTTGGTCTCATTTTTGAGCATGCATCTCCAATTTTGTTAAATGAATTTTGGAGCATTTTCCAAAATATAAAAAATATATATTTGCGTATTCCTTTAAAAAATCTTTTTTTTTCCTGATGTAGATTTTTCTGTACACAAGAAAAAATATGTATCCAATACTAATGACATACACAGGATGAAAAATGTATTGACAAAAAATAAGTTTTTTGTTCTAACTTGCAAGTCAGCCAGACCAATTTTTGCAAGACCAATTTTAAGCATGCCAGACAATTTTTCAATATAGCATTATTCAATTTTGAATAAACATGGCTTGTACATACCCTGTATATAAATTTATGAGTGTATGGTGATTGTTGCATCTTATTTTTTTAAAACCTTGCTACAGGGCTTCTACAGGTCAAATAGCACAAAGTGGCCCACCTAATTCTGGAACTTATCAAAAATAAATGTAGACTATGACAAATTTTTTTTCATATTTATAAAATATGTTGGGATAAATCAACTATGGTTGACAATTTTGAAAACGGGAACTACCAATCCACCATGAGGGTGAGGTAGCCCATCTGGGTGTGCCAGACCATCACATCATGAATGTTCAATGTACCTTCCATATCATTGAGGGAGACCAACAAGCCGGCAGGGACAACTTGTGTCATCAGCAAATGCACCCAAATACCATGCGTTTCTCGATTTTTCCAAAATTGGATGACGGAGCCAACATAGTAGAAGGGGTAGGGACAATGAGTGTATGAGACAAAAAGAAGGGGATATGGATAGAGGTGTCATCAGATATGTTGCGACAGCTGTGTATGTCAAGAGGATGTTTGTAGCTTTGGTGGGTTTTGAAGCAATTTGGAGCACAAGAATCTTTTCATATCAGAAAGGTCACATGTAGATATGGGAGGAGAATAGAGCTAACTTTTTTTTCCTCTATGTATTTTTTCGGGGTGTTCGGTCTTGTATTGCTGGCTCTCACTTCTATTCTCCGATTGCTAGGGAGTTGGGTGATCCAATCCTGCATGCAGGAATCTCTTGCATAACAGTCTGTATGCATGATCTATGGAACCAGGTACAGTACACAGGAAATCTACCTGCAGTAAGCAAACTTTATTATTATGCATTCATTTTTATCAAGCAAGTACCAGTCCGAATTCTAGAGTTAGGACTATTTAAGACTATCTGTATAATACAACATATATAATAATAACTGTTCAACTGACCACTGACCAGAGATATTACGACTGAAGGGAACGAGCACGGTCAATAGAATAAGCGGTACAGTCAGTATAATAGTACTTGATAGTGTAATTTAAGTGCGGGAATTATTAGCCACTGCGATGCCGCGTACCATGTACCTGGTGCAGGTATGTAAGTAGATGAGAAGACCGCCAATAAAACATGCGTGGCAAAAGAGAATACCTGTCCCGGTACGATAGAAGATATGAGAAATATGGGATCTTGATAATTTCATTTTTTCCCAGAAGTGATCTCTGAATATCACATCTCAAAACAATAGCGACGCATCTAGAAAGTTGTCCAACTTCTTTCTTGTTGAAAGAATCATAGTTGCGAAAAAATGTCTCGAGTTAAAGCTCCCGCCCACACAGACAACGATATCAAGTCTGTGTATGCCCTCAAGGTTTTCTTTGCCTACCTTAGCATCGCTTTGCTAGCCGGTCGAGTCACTTTGAATTTCCAACTTGCACTTGGTATCTTCTTTACTTACTTTTTTTGGAATTTGTTTTGGATCAAGATTCTTGTTCAGTCACCCAATATCTATTCTCTCCGTGTACCAACAACGATTATAGATGATTGGATTCAAGTATCAATTCCAAGTGCTGATGGTCCAAGGATTCGTAAGGATCGAGTCGTAACCTCCATATCCGAACTTTCCGGTATCCGTGGAGCTCATATGATGGTTTCTCTGCGAATTATGTCTGCTCTTATGAGTACCCTGGCCTTGGTTGCAATTCATGTTGACCTTCATTATCGGAATGCTGTATTCTTGAATATCAAATCTGGCGCTGATATGGTACCAGTTTGTATGTTTTTATTTATATTTGGTTCATTTTGTGTTGGACATTTCGAACTAAACTTGATGGACAAACTCCATTCTTATTTACACTATGTTGGTGTCTTGTTACTTTTAACGGGGACATTGTGTATTGGATTTGTTACCAATTGGTCGCTGTTATCTATTGTTATGATTGTAATTGAATTTGGCATGTGCTTCCTATGGTTTTGGATCAGTGCCAAAGTTCAGTTAAAGTCCGACGACATTCGTGTCGTGACGAGAAATAGCAAGCTGTGCATAGGTATCGAACTAGCCATGTTTCAAGTTACCAATTTGATAATTATGTTCACTGTCCATGCATTAGGACCGAATGAAGGGAATATCTGGGTTTCCCCATTCACCCAGTAAATCATGATCTTTTTTGGAAGTGCTCTCTACAACGACTCAACAGTTTTTTTCGTTCTTGGTCTCAACCCTTTAGTGTTCGCAATACACAAAGTTATATCATTCTAGAAATAAAACAAGTGCGTCCGAGGATAAAACTAAAACTATTTAATTAAATGTTCCAGCTTATTTTTATTCGTCATCCGACTCGAGTTCAGGTGCTTGGGCATGTAGAAATTTAAAAATATCTTTCGCAGGTGGTGACGAACTGCCTACCGTCTCACTATACAACGATACCTCATCTTTATCTTCATCATCTGCAGGGTAGGATACCACACCTTCATCCGCAGGTAGTAGGCACCCTTTTTCAATCAACCAATTGACAGCTTCCTCTGGCAGGTCACACCGAAGTCTCATAGTCCTGGTAGACGTTTTACGAACGACACCCACACGGGATTCGGATAAAGTCACTTCACGAGGTACTTTGTTGGATCTCTTGACTGTGGTGCGAGGCAAAAAGTACGTTTCCCAGGGAGACAAAGTTTTTAACAATGATCTTGCCATGCTGCTTCGATTTCTAATATCTAGACTAGGCAACAATGACAGGAATGCCTCCTCGGGTGTCAAACGCCCCCCCTCTTTAATTGGGATATCGAAAATGTGCAAAAACGAATTATCTGACACCACAGCCAACATTCGGTACCACCTCATCCGAGTCTTTACTTCGACTACCTTGGAATCACAATTCAGCATGGGTGATTCTAATGGCGTAATACCACTTTCTTCTATTCCAACAGCATCTGCAGACAACTTATCCAAACCCTGGAATGTCTCACCTAAATCTTGTTCAAGTTCATCGTGTGTTGTAAATTTCCCTACCAACTCTTGTAACATGGGTGTGTGAGCTGATTGGATGCCCGCAAATAATCGTAAATGTCGGGACACAAACAACCGAAGGATGTCTTCAAGTTTCAAACGCCTTTCACGTTCATTCTTGGCAACTTCATCTCGAAGTTCCTTCCACCCTAGTTTCCATGCCAAGGCTTGGTATGTTACAGCTACACGATAATGCATCTGATAAATCCACACATCAGTTTCAGTAGAAGTTGTATTTGAAAGTGTTCCCGATTTTGCTGAAGAACTTGGTTTCTTTTCTTCAATGTCGTCACTTTCATGGTTTGAGTCATCACCACCACTGTTCGATACCTCTGCTGAATCTTCTCCATTAGAACCAGACGAAATGTTTCTAGATGACAAAGGCTTTTGTACATTTTCAGCAGAGGACACTGATATGGACGAAGATGACTTTCCATACAATTCTAAACCAGGCACATTCATCACATCAAGGCCTTCTTCTCCTACCATCATGGTATCATACACCTCTGCGATAACGTTAGTAGAGCGTAGTGCGAAAAATGGTTAGAGAGAAGGAATAATTTTCAAGCAGGATTTCACACCAAAATGCACATCCACCCAAGAACGTAAGTATGGCATTGGAATTACTGCTTGTATCAACAAAAGATCGTCAACAAAACTATAACTCAACAAGATAATTACTTACTCCATGTTGTATAAACTTTTGCTTCAGCATTTTTTAAGTCAGAAAAGATAGAAGCAGCCAACTGTTCAACTTCATCCGCCTTGGCTTTTGTTTCTATGTAAAATTGATTCACTTTTTCACATATATCTTCACGTAAGGTATCCGAACTTTGTTGAAATCCATTCCCAAGAGTTGTTTGTGATTGGATTAATCCATATAATATATCACCCATATACGTCTCGTTGAATTCATCATCAGGGTTGGTATTACGTTTCGTAGCCAGATTCTTTTGTTTACGTCCACCTAAAACTTCATGGTCATTATCATCTAAGAATACATCATTTGCGATAGCCTTGATGGCTTCAGCATATGTACCATTAGCAGATGTTAAACCTAAAATGAATCGTTTGGTACGTGCAACTTCATGTATTCCTGCACGGATGTGATGTTCTATAAATGCTTGCCATTGCTTAGCGAAAGAAGAATCACTCAAGAAGGAATACACTGCACGGCGTTTCGATTCATATGCCAACAATGTCATATGCATATCAGTTGATGATACCTTGTTTTTGACATTGGCCAAGGATGATGAAGGCTGTTCTTCAGAAGGCAAGGGTGGGAATTCAATCTTATTGATTAACAAGTTCGCAATTTCTTGTTCTTGTTTATCACTGCTACCAGTACCTGATGTACCTTCACCACCACTGCCATCATCATTGTTCACATTATTCTCACTTCCATCCAGATTTTCTTCATGTATGTCCTCCTCATAACATTTGTGTACCTTTGTAAACAAATCTGTTAAATTTGCTTTTGTTCCGGTCCTCCCAACTGGTTTCTGTTTTCGATCTTTTTCTTCTTCATTTTCCAAGATACCGCGGTCTGTAAAGACCTTTTGTAAATCTATAGTAGCTAATTCAAATGGATAATTAGGTACAACATAATAAGCTTCCTTTCGTTGTTTTTGATTCTGCTGCCCATCGCTGTTACTAACACTATGATTATCATTATCACCACCTTCATCATCACCAATCTTTTCTTTTGTTTCATCGATACTCTTTTCTTCATCATTGTGGGGGTCACTGTCACTATTACTATCGTCTTCAAAATCCATTTCATCCACACGATCATATTCTGAAAAATCAATATCTAACTCTTCTAAATCATGTTTTGTTATATACTTTGGCAATTTGACATGTGATTTTTCATCCTCCTTATTATTATAATCCTTGTTTTCGTCCTTTCTTTTTTTGGAATTGTAAGACCATTTGATTATTTCTGGATGAAAATGATGTAAGGCAATATAATTGGTTTCTTCTGGTTCACCAACCTCGTCCTCATCGTCCCCAAATAAGGAGGGTGTCTTGGCACTTGCATTTGACGATTTGCCAGGAGGTAAAATGTGTAACAAATACGATAAACGCAATGTACTTATCATACCACCCTTGGGTAAGGTTGTGTATAAACATCTTGGATCTTGAATGCAATAAAATGATGTTGACAATGCATGACAGTCGGAACCACGACCACATAGACATGAACGTAATTTAAAGTTTAGAGGTGGTGGCGATTCCTTGTTGATTGGAGATAAAGCTACACAACCATCATCGTCATCATGATCATTCGCATTGCTCTTATTTGTTTTCTTACTTGAATTAGACGGTGGAGTTGTTGTTTTATTGGGACTAGTACTATGTGATTTCCGCCTAGGTGGTAAAGCTTCTAATAAAAATTTCCGTTCCTTCTCCATCATATCACGTTCTTTCTTCAATTTAGAGCGTTCTTGTTCAAGCAACATCCACGCTTCCCTCACATCTTCTGGACTTGATGATTCAGTGATATGATCAGGAGCTAATAATGCGCTGCTGTCACTATGAGTGCCGTGTGAGGACGCGACATCGGTATTACTATTGTCCTTTGTCATTGCACCTCTAGAACTACCGGTGGGAGGTAGAATGAAATGTGGCCCTAGCGATGGAGACAGGGAGGAAGGAAGTGTACAAGAACCCACACCAAGACAAAGACAAAGAGAGAAGTGCGCAGATTATTTCCAACCAGTTGAGGATACAAATTGTTTGAGCAAATCACCAATGAATCTGTTTTTCATGGTGGGATCCTTCTTGCATTTCCCTCAGCATGAAACATCTTTTTTGGCTTCATGTGTAAAGGGTTATTCAATTATTTTATATATTGAAAGAACATAAGATTTATATTTATTAATATATGAAATATATATTATGTTATGATAGGGAAAACTTATCAAGTACTACATCCAATTTTCAAATGGTTATCCCTGATTCATTTTCGTTGCTTACTTTTTTTTCATATAATTTTTCAGGTGGATTACGTAGGTCTAATTCCATCAACAGAAGTACCAGGTAGCACAACGACGTACCCTGGTACAAAATGTAATAATATATACATCCTTTTAACCAATGAATTTTACGGAAATATGGATCAATTCGAAATATCCAATGTAACGATGATTTTCGGCTCTCATGATGAACAGTATTATTTCATAGCTATTTAATTGGTAAGATAAATCCTATTTTATTGAGACAAATAAGAAATCAAACAAGGGTAGTGAGAGCATCGTAAAGTCATATCTTCCTAAAATCTGCTTTATATGAATTTAACGAGGAAAATTTTACAGTATCCTGTATCAAGTACAGTTCTTGCACGTTGGTATACATTTAACGGTTTCAGTTGGACAATATGGGTAGTAAGTAAGCTGGAGTTAGGGTTAATTTTATAATATTTCAATTTTTAATCGAGAGAGAAGATACAATAATATATTGTATCCTACAAGTTTGTTACTTCTTGACTTTCTTCTTCGCAGGTCCTGCACAAAAGAAACTCGTTAGACTTTTCATACCCTTTTTATTAACCTTGGCAAGTCGTTTTAAACCTGCACTTTGTGCTTTGCTTACTTTGGAAGTTGTGCTTGTCATTTTGTTTTGGGAAGCATCATGATTCATGGAAGCACCCACCCCAGTAGTTAATTGCATAACTTGATCAATTTCTTCTTCGCCAGGGAGACCTTGCCATGCGGAAGACGACGATGATAACTTGTTGTGAGTTTCAGCACCGTCGCCTGGAGAAACAATATTTGTAGTGCTACTACTACCCTTTGAAGCAGGAGTCGTCGTGGCAGTAGCATTGTCTTGCAATACCGAGTTTGTATTCAATTCAAATGAATTACATAATGTTTTAGTCCAGTGAGGCGTCAAGTATTCACAGATAACTTGTAAACTTGCTTCCAAAACTTGTTTCTCTTCTTGTTTGGTAAGATTGGTAGTAGATGAAGACACCTTTTTCTTCTTATTATGATTATTCCCAGACGAAGAAGTATTCTTTGACTCATTCTTATTATCATCATCATCGTCATCGTCCGCAAAATGAAACGTTGAATGGAATGCACCTGTCCCGCCTGTAATGGCATGATTTGATATTTCAGATTTGACATTTTGACGTTTCAGTTGTATCAATTGATTTGTCATGACTTGTAACGTTTTAGATTGTTTTTTCTGTAACCAACGCAATGTTTTGGCTTCATTAAATTTGTATAAAATCATATCATCACCAAATTTATCCGTCGTATCAAATAAATTTTTCATTTGGTTCTTGTTTGGATCTGCGGATACTATTTCTTGGATATCCTTTGGTAAATCACGTACAAGCTGATCTAATGGTTGCCATTTGTATGTTCTTGTAGTACTATTGCTGTTCTTGTTGCCATTGCTGTTTTGAAATTTATTCTGTTGAGTGCTTATAGCATGTAACACAAAATATAATGGATCAATACGTGTTGAAACATGCATAGATCCGTTCGACACAATTCGTGACCCTACCAAAAAAGACCCGTATTCATTTCCCTTGGATGATACACATTGAGTTTCATATATATCTGATGAACCAAATCGTAAATATTGTTGCATTTCCGAATTCTTATTTGATGACGATGATGATGATGATGGATGAATTAAATTTGAAATCTGAATCGATGAATGATTATTGGAAGTGTTTGTATTCTGCTGGTGACGAAAATCGATCAATGTGACAAAGGATAGGTTGTCACCACTTGTACCACTGCCAGGATGATTCTTCAGATCATTGTTGTTACCTTGGAATACCATTTTGTTTGACGTTCGATGCCCTGACAATCTCTGAGTGTTGCTGCAATAGTTCTAGAGAAGAAGGTCGAGGGTCTCCCAACAATGATAATCTGTTGTTGTGATGCCTGAAGAAACAATTGTGATGAAGTAATGGACTTTTTGAAAATTTTGAAAATATGGCGCGCTTCACTCCTCATAAAGAGATATAGATATCATCCTGAGGAGAACGCACAAGGTTCATTATTTTTTGACACCGA
>WKLE02003491.1:28760-44602 GCA_014885115.2 Asterionellopsis glacialis
CTATTTTTCTAAGTTACAAGCAACATCTAAAATATTGCCGTGGACATGAAGTAGTTCAATTTTGAAACTATTTTTGAAGCACGAAATAAACACAGCAGAATGTTTCTGATGTTCTGCACTATACACTATTTAAAGTTACCAATTGTATAAAATCCGTCCCATCGTCCACAATTAGGTGCACGTCCATTAGGTGACCCTTCTTCCAACCATTTGACAAAAGTTTCAAAGATCTTATTATGTAACTTTGCATCTAACTGTAATGCATACCCCCATATATTTTTGTGATTATCCATAACATACATTGGATTGTTCCTATATTTTATTTTGTTTATCCATTGTCGTTTCAATTGTTCCAATTTTAAGATTATACGACGAAATTCAATTTGTTGGCCTTCCAAAAGATCTACAAAATTTACAATCTTCTTTTTCAATGGTGTTAATGTGTCATATTCTAATAAATTTGCTGCTGTCGAAGCAGCAGTAGCATCTGCCTCACTCATTGTGTCGTCGTCCACGGTTGCTTTTGGGGGTCTAGAAGTTTTCTTTGTAGTTGTTGTTGGTAAACCAGAAGATCTCATTCGTGACATGTATGTTTCACCATCAAAAATTTCAATGGCAATGGAACAGTTGTTTGAAGTATTAGTACTTGGAACAACTTTGGCAAGAAAGACAACAATTGACTTTGTTCCATTGAAAGCAACACTGTCATTGTTAATTTCTTGAATGATGGTAGTTAGACAATCAACGAGAATTGTTCGTCTTGCTTCATCGCTCCAAAAATCACTCATGATGCGATGCGAACTACAAGTTTCGCCAGTTATATAATCTTTAGCGTAATGCAGTTGTTAGATAAATATTAGGAGTAATCAAGCTATAATGTGAGACTTATTGCTGCAGCAGGATGTCTTGGAACAAGATCATGTCTCGACATACTTGCGGCTTGCCGTATAAATTTTGTTCTCTCAACGGGCGTTGAAAGAAGAGATACCGCCTTTCATGAGTAGGACTCCTACGTAGTCTAGCGAGAAATGTTCTTTAGAGTTTGGGCTCTCAAAAAGAGTGTACATGAATATCTTCGAGTGTCAAAGAAGTTCTCGTTACACTGTATAGTTATTCAAATGCGGTACCCGTGACTAAAAACAGTATCCTTGAGGACACTCTATAAGCTTCCATCTGGGGACACTTTGTTTTGGGGAACATTTTAGTGTCTCGCTTGTAGGACCTATGCTGGGACTCTCTAGAGAGGACCTCTAGTAGAGGACCTCTATTCACAGGTACCAGTCATCACAAAATACAACAGGTCCCCTCATCTTGTTGATCGCCACACCTCACACGCCACCGATGATTGTTTCTTTACCTACAACAAGTACAACAGAACGCATTATAAAATCATCTGTCATACAGTATGTTTTGCCACCTTTGAATGATCATGCATTACTTCAAGCGAGATGTGGTGGAAGTGTCCCTGGAGGCCGTACTGCAGCAGCAGTGGTGACTGCTTTTATAAGAAAGAAAGTAACAACTGGATTAGAATTAGAAAGAGCCAATCTTCGTGTATCAGCTGTTAGTATGTATGCTGTCATTGCTGCTTTGATTATGAATGCATCACTAACACAATATTCAAGTACGCCCATGGAAATTGATAGGAAAGAAGAACAACAACAACAGGAAGAAAAAAGCAATGACAACATCATGCAACAAATGTCCAAGAGGCATGTTCTGCAGAATTTGACTGTTTATCTATTCAAGGGACTGACATGCTTAACTGTTATTTCAGGAATGTATTCCACTGTATTGTTTACTTTAATAGAAATATATTCACAAACAGCATTGGGATGTAGTTTAGATGATGTATTTGTACAATTTTTTAACCAAACGAACAAATATCGTCAAAATGGGTTCAATTCATTTTTAGTGATGCTTGCATCCTTTGCCTCGTCACATATCTTAAGCATGATGTTAGACTCTGAAGGGAAATTTCGATGGATCTTATTACTACCAGCAATACTATTGATGTTTGTATCCTTTTTGAATTTTCATCAAATTATGAATCTTGCTACAACACTTATTTTTACACAGAAAACACAAATTGGTATGTCATAAAAAAGAAAGGTAGAGATACAAACAGGTTTCCTATACAGAAATAAACTTAAAGCATTATTTCAAAATGAAGTTATCCACATATAGTGTTTGTGTCGATTTCTCCTATTTAAAATTGAATGTTTTGGATGACTAGAGTAGTATATCTATTTCTCCCTATTTTGTTTAGCCGACGGTACCGTCTGAGATGGGACTAGTGCAAACTCCACCACTTGTCATGAAGGGACGTCCCAAAAATTCAGGTACACCATACTTTGATGTAACCAAGAAGGGTGCCAATTTCTCAACAACCTTCTTCTTTCCAACCTTGTTTTCGGCAAAGATTTCTTCACCTTCAAAGTCAAAGTCAGGGACAGTTACTCGTTCACCTACCTTAGCTTCGACAGGTGGACTAATAAGTTTCACTTCAGTATGATCTTCGTTGGAAGCACAAAGGACCATACCGTGACTGGGGAAACCAACCAACTTACGCGCCTTTAGGTTACACAAGACCAAAACTAGTCGTCCTTCAATATCTTCAGCCTTCATGAAAGGTTTCAAGCCAGATGCAATCATGCGAGGTTCGTCTTCACCAACATCGATTTCTTCACAGTAAAGCTTATCAGCTTCCTCGTGTTCCCATACCTTGAGGACGCGTCCAACACGAATGTCCAAGGCAGTGATAGGAGGACCTTCATAGGTAGTGACGGGGTCAACAGGTGCACCAGCGGTTGCTGCGGCGGCATCGGCATCGGCATCAGCATCAGCTGAGGCTTCTTTCTTTCCTTCCTTTTTGGCATCTTTCTTCTTTTCTTCCTTGGCCATTGGAGCGCGGAATTCTTCAGGAATGGTTTCACAGAATTTCTTAAGACGTTCCATGCGTCCTGCCATATCCATAACGTTAACCTTTTCTGCATCAATTACACTATCATCAGCGGTTGCCATAGACAACAAAGCCAATTGCTTTGTGACATCTTGACCACTCATTTCTCCAGTAATTGCCAATCGGACAGGATGGAACAGATGCTTACCCTTGACCTTCTTTTCCTTGGCAAGAATCTTCATGTATGCCTTGTAGGCTGCGGTGAAGGAGTAAGCATTTCCACCGGCTTGATTATCTTCAACGATACCCTTTCCTTGTTCATCCAAGAATGCATCAAGCTTTTGAGAGGGATCTGGAAGCGGAAATTCACCCTTTTCAATAGCATCCATGATAGTCATAGCCAAGGGGTAAAAGTTGCCATTTTGAATCATTTGCTTAGCATCTTCATCTTGAAGGGCATCGAAGGATTCTGGAAGTCCATAATCAAGTACAGTCTTGGCATTTAATACAGCATCCTTGGTTGTTTCCATCATTTGCTTTGCAAGTGAAGTTGCGGCAAAGGTGACTTCGGCAACTTGAGGATCGTCCATGGGTACACCATCCTTCCATACACCTTCCCATCCCATTTGTTCCTTCACCAAATCGCTTATTTCTTCAACACTCATAAGTTTCAAATGTTGTGAATTGACCCATTTAAGTTTGTCCATATCAAACACAGATGGACTCTTGACGACACGATCAATATCAAACAATTCAATAAGTTCATCACGGGCAAAGATTTCTTCATCGGTACCATCATTCCATCCTAACAATGCTAGGTAGTTGATCATAGCATCAGGTAAAAATCCATCTAAACGAAATTGATCACAACTAGTAGCACCATGACGCTTACTGAGCTTTTGCTTGTCTTCTCCTAAGATAAGAGAACAATGAGCATACCTAGGACGGGGCGCACCAAGTGCATCAAGAATAAGTCCCTGCCTTAGGGTGTTGGTCAAATGTTCTTCAGCACGTACCACAGTCGTAATGCCCATAGTAGCATCATCTACAGCCACACAAAAGTTGTAAACAGGGATACCGGAACTGCGTAACAAAATAAAGTCACCAACTGTAGCCTCGGCATCCCATGATACAGTACCGCGTACAGCATCGTCAATGACAACACGTGCACCAGCGGGTACCTTGAAACGGACAGTGTAGGGGACACCTTCATCTAACTTTTGTTGAACTAATTCAGGATCGGCATCACGCCATGTACCATCATATCGTGGTGGAATACCAGCAGCTTCTTGCTTGGCTTTCATTTCTTCTAATTCTTCAGGTGAACAAAAACAACGGTATGCCTTTCCTTCTTCTAATAATTGTTGTGCTAAGGTTTTGTATAATTCAGAGCGTTCTGATTGACGGTATGGACCATACTTCTTATCCATATCAGGACCTTCATCCCAATTTAATCCTAACCACGACAAATCAGCCAACACAGATTGTTCTGATTCCTTTGTAGAACGCGCTACATCTGTATCTTCTACACGTAATACAAAACCAGATTCTGTATTAGGCATATCTAATTGTCCCTTTTTGGCCATGAGCCAATTGTACAATGCCGTACGAGCACCACCTACATGGAGTGATCCAGTAGGAGATGGTGCAAAACGTAAACGTGGTGGACAATCTTCAATCTTTTTCCCCGCGTTGGGGAATAAAGTAGATGCCATATTTTCTTTCATATCTGTTTCAATTTCATCTGCTGTTGCTGATTGGAAGAGTGCACCGTAGGTATAAGCCGGAAGTTTACCATCCTTTTTCATTGCCTCCATGAGACGCATACCAGATTCACCACTTTGTTTCGCACGTGTCCTACGAATTCCACTACCTGGAGTAGCAGTGGTAGTACCTGTGGAAAAGGCAGCACGGGAATACCTTCCTACTGTGAAAGCCTATAGGTGGATGAAGTGTTTTAAAAAGAACATTTTTGAGTCGACAAAAGCATATATAGTGTGAGTATCAAGTTATGTTTTGCAATCTGTTCGTAAGAGAGTATACAACCATTGAAAACATTCTGTAGAAACCAAACCATGGTTGCATTGGTGCATCTTTCCGATCTGTCATGAGGAAAGAAAAAGCATTCTAAGAATTCCTTCTCTTCCACGTGGATTTCTTCAAGAAACCAAAAATTTCTTTGAAGAAAAAATGAGGTCGATTTTTCTTTCTTTCAAGGAGTGATTGAGATTAGATACTTACAGCTACCCTTTGAGTACCGCATTGCACGGCAAGGGCGGAAAGAAGCGCCATTGTGGCAACGTTAAGCTTCATGCTCGGACTAACGATTCCGTGCTGTGTACAAGAGACGCTAGCTAGCCAAGTTGCTCACGAAGACTTGAGCACAAAAAGAAAAAACAATCGAAACAAAAGCACAAAGCCAATACTGCGGACACCCACAAAAAACGAACACACTGAAGAAACCACGGGGAGAGACATGTCTCTACGATCCAAGTGCCTGCGTCAGTTCCAGTTCCTTCGGGGTTTGTCTTCTCTCTTTCTCTCTGCTCCCCGGGGAGGCGTATGATGTACGTATCTCTGCTCTGATTGGACAGACTCACGAACCTTATTTGGAGTTTTCTACTTTGGGGTTCAACTTCAACTTGATAGAAGGCAAGACGTTTTAAAAACCCGGAAAGTACAAACACGTCCACGCATGTCTCGACGACTATGGACGGACGGTGCTTCCACCGGGAGCAAGCGAAGGCCAGACTTTACATGCTATGTCAGCTTGTCAGATTCAAGGGCAAGTCGCTACCCGTACTGTTTCAACTTTGATTTCACGCCACAAAAAGTTTTGGTTGGCAAAAAATATGAGAAGAAAGACACAAAAATAATATGAGGAGAAAGATTTCTTTGTGTAACGACAACAAGTTCAAGTCAGGTTACACAAGACGGAAACAATTCATATAATAAGGATACAAAAACTCCTCTGTGTCTAGAGAGAGAGAGAGAGAGAGAGAGAGAGAGAGAGAGAGAGAGACCAGAAGAGATCTTTAGAAGAAATCATGGCATCCATGTCATCATCGTTACGACCATTCTTGGCTGGTGCTGTAACAGCTCTATCATTTGTCTATATTTCGAATAAAACAAAATTGTTATTGGAACAACGAGGAGGGGGGCAGAACAAACAGACAAAAAATACAACATCACAACGACCATCTGGCATTATTAATCAAGAGAAAAATGAAGAGGAGGTTATTATGGATTCTCCAGAATTAGATCAACGTTTAATACGCAAGGCGGAGGGTGCTATCCAAAAACGTACATCGCGGTTAACAGTTGTAGTGGAACGTTGCACGAATGATTTTAATTATAGTGCCATTTTACGGACCGTGGAAGCGTTGGGTATCCAAAATGTATGGATTATTGATCCACCTGCTGCCAATGCAACTGTGGCAAAAACAGCTGAAACAGGTGAAGCCGCCCTTAAGCGATCGACAGGACAAGTTGTCAAGGATGCATCACCTGAAGAAATTGAACAACGCAAGGCCCATCATTTGTTTGCACAACGTGCCGCGGAATGGTTGACAGTACGTGAATTTCAAACGACAACAGAATGCATAAGTGAATTGCGTCGTACCAATCACACTATTTGGGCCACCGACTTATCCCAACAGGCCATATGTCTCACACGTGAGGTATTACTTCCTGAACCTCTGTTGCCAGATAAGTTGGCTATTGTGTTTGGTACGGAAGCAGTAGGGTGTACCCATGAAATGTTGACAGAGGCAGATGAACGCGTATACTTACCGCTACATGGATTTGCAGATAGTTTGAACTTATCCGTGGCAACTGCCCTAGTGGTACAACAATTATTTCATTTGGACCCTACCTTGTTGGGTGCCATGACAGAAGAAGAACGAACGAATCTACGACAGCAGTGGTTTTCCAAACTTGCAACACAGCGACTCCTATCCTCCAAAGATAAGAAACACCAAAAACGTTTAAATACACATTTGGTCATGTGTGAAAAGATATTAGAACAAAAGGCTTCTGGGAAGCACTTACAACCAGAACAATTAGCTAAAATTCAAGATTACGATAAGTACAAAAAAGAAGCACAAGATTTAGAAGCATTCTTGGAACAAAAGGCGCAAAAGGCTGTGCAAGAACTTGTCAAAAACCCACCAGCACCCCTAAGTGATATGCGACGTGCAGATGAACATCGTGCATGTTATGTGGGTAAAAAAACAAAAAGTAGACAAGGTGATAAATGGGATAATATGCCAGCCACAACAGGATACAATACCACAACGCATTCGCAATCAAATTCATCAGCAGATTACTTCCGCGAACTAGCTGGTATTGAAAGTCGTAATGAGCATGGCAAGATGGCTTCTTCCAAGGCTTCCTCTACGGCAAATTAACATTTTAGAAAAAGTTTTTAAGAAGTGCATTTTTTCCCCTCTCCGTGTGGAAAATTATTATTATTATCTTTAGCAATTCCAGTTCAATCTAATAATTCTACCACAGGCGGTTCCATGTCTTGATTACTACTCAGAGGTTGCCAAGCTAAGTCACCATTACGAGAAAGGATAGAGGTTTGAGATGGGTATCGACAAACATCAGGATTTGTATCACCAATAACCATAAGCTTGGCCCAAAACGAAAATATTTGCGTGATATGGATATTTCTTGTTCCACCAATACCACCTGTAGTGTCGGTAAATTGACCAACACCGCCTATTCCACCCTCGGCAAAGTTCGCATGATGGGCAGCAGCAGTGGTAGTATCGTCTCCGTCTTCTTCACCTACTACGACTTCTTTACTCATGTACCATAGTATTGTTTCATTGGAAAATCGTTTTGCAATTACACATCGTAACAGCCGACCATCTCGATCACCTCCACCACCCTGATTACTGTAATTGCTTCTTCCTCTTGCGGTATCATCTTCCAACAGTAAGCCTCCACCACCATAAATATTACCACCATCCACAAAAAGTGGTTGATGATGACCATCATCATTGGCTTCTCCTACTGCTGCTGGAACAATATTATTGTTGTTGTTTTGATGAGGGTTATTATTGATATTGTTTTCAGCCATTCCATTGATATTATTATTCATCCATGTTGTGTTTGGTGTTGTGCTTGATACTCGTTGCTCTGGTACACGTGGTTTTGTAAATACAAATCCATTCCCATTTGTTGTGGTACAAAAGTAGATACCATTATATTCAGGATCACCCGCCCCTTGAACTAATACAGGTCTTGATAATCCCAAAAGAGGCACACGTACAACTCGTGGTATTGATAAGGTGGAGATGGTGTTATGATTGTTATTGCTGCTGCTGCTATTGTTGTTCTGGTCATGACTGGGTACCAACAATCCATCAATCTGTTCCTTGGCACGTAACAATTTAAATACATTATTAAGCTGTCTTGTTTCTTGTAGCTCTAATGTACGTTGGTGTGCTGATGACTGTGCTAATTCACGAAATCTCGAACATGCACCAGATATTCGTACCAAAGATGTGCACTCTAAATATTCAAATATACGACTTAATACATCATCTAAACAAAAATGCTGTAAAAAAGATGACGACAAATGTCTTCTTCTTAAATCTGCAAATGCTGTTGTTGCTGTTTCTGCATTTGTTTGATCACTCGTATTTGAAGTATTACTAAGTCCGCCATTCTCACATAACAAATCATGTGGATTTGTGATTGACATGGATGGTAATTGTTGATGGGCAACTTTTAAAGTTTCAAAGGATTGAACAAAGTTTTGGAATTCTAGTGTTTGACGTAATGCCAATACATCATCACGAGGAATAGATAATAACCAACGTCCGTATTTCTCTAATTGATCAAATGGTTGTTGCTGTTGTTGCATAGGAATAGGAGTGATGGTAGTATTGTGTTGTTGTTGTTGTTGTTGTTGTTGTTGTTTTGGTGGCGCTTGATGTTGTTGGGTGCTAGGTTCTTCTCGTACTGATGTGATGGAATGAGATTCTGAAAGCAAAGTAGTGGCATTAGAATTCTGATTACTACTGCCACTGCTGTTTGTCTGATACGACGATTGATCTATTAGAACATCTTGGTCATCATTAGTCATCATGACCTCATTATTTTCATCATTAGTATCTTCCATTACTTGATCATTGTCATGATTACTATTAATCATCATTCTTGTCGACAGTTTCAATCAAAAGAAGTCAAATAAATTACCTGAATGGAAGAGTTATGATTGCAGTTCTTTGTTTGCTTTAGATTTCTGGACAACTCGAAAAATCTGAAACGTGCTTGTTATCGTATTTATCGTTCAATTTCAAATTATAAAACTAAATTTTCTCGGAGACTTTTTTTTACTGTATACGTAGTTTTGGAAATAGATGAATCTACTCAGTACTTTTTTTTACATTTATGGGAAGCAATAACTGCTGCGGCAGATACAATGGAGATGGAGCTTGACAGTGGATGCAGTTGTTCAGCCTCAAGCTCTAGACAAAATCTACTTTCTCTGTTCTCGGTATGAAGGGTTTTTTTTTCCTATTTTTTTTTCTCTCTCGCTCTCTCTCCTCACGCACAAGTTCTATTCCCATTCGATTTAGTCACAGCTTGTCAAAGTTTCTACAGGACAGGGCTGTTGATGTCTTTTACCTTTCGGTGCATATGCATATGCATGCCAAGTAATAATAAGTAGTGCAGAGAATGCATCTTATTCGTTAGGTTGGCATCATCCATGAATCTAGTTATCAGCTAATGTATTGTTGTGTTGCCCTCTCGTACTTCTGTTATTTAAGATGTATATAATGGATTGAACCAATCATACATTTTCAATATTCTAAATTTTAACTTGCACCTGATTTTGTCATAACAGCAGCCCTTGAACTATCTCCTTATGATGTAGTCCTGCAGTCGTATCGGATCCGTACTTATCTTTTTTATCACACGCGGGAGAGAGGAAGCCTGCCACCGAAAAGAACTCCTTTACCGGAAAATTTTGAAATGTAGGAGTATTGTTTAGAGGGAAAGGGAGGTTTCTGCCTAATGTTTCTCCAGTGAAAAATGAGTAGTACGTACGTACGAGGGACGAAAATCTCCCGTCCAACCTTCAGTCCCTGATTATTTTTAACCTTTGTCAATCAATCGGGACCACAAAAAAAATCTCTGATAATAAGTGATCCAATCAAACATGTGGGTTTGGATATGAATAACGAGTACGAACATTTCGTTTTTTGTGGTTGCACATCAATCAAATCAAATTCATTTCGTGAACTTTTTTTAGAGTGAGAGGAAGAGAGCAAGGTTCGTTTACTTACTAGAGAGAGAGAAAAAAATTCTGGTTGACATCACCCGTCCCCTACATCATCTCTTGGTTGGAACACGCATGCACATATGACAAGATAGAATCGAGAGACTAAATATCTCATTATCATTATTTTAGAAAAGAATTGACCTATTGTGCGAGAGGCATTTTATATCGGTCTCCTTGTATACAGAGTACGATGGCAGCTTGTCAACGATTAGTGCTCCAATGTTGGACATCAGCAACAAAAATCGCTACAAAGGCAAAGCCAGTGTCTTCCATGTTGGGACATAGAATTTTTACGTTGGGGAATGGGATAGGTTCTGATACCAGTATTATTGCTGCCAACAATAGATGTTATTCCTCGGCATGTACACCAACAACAACCCCAAGTAGTAGTATCGTGGGGAAAGGGAATACAGATCCAAGTATGATTGCAGCCAACAATAGATGTAGTACTTTCAAGTCTCTGGGTGTGAAACAGCATCATCAGCAACTAAAATACTATTCCTCTACAGCAGCAGCATTACAAGCAGAAAAGGAAATGAGAGATGAATATGGTGATATGAATTCAGAAGGACATACATACCATCATCACGGAAAATTTACTTTAGAAAATGGACAATCCTTACGCAATGTACAATTGCGATACCAGACATATGGCACATTGAGTGAGAGTCGTGATAATGTGATTGTCATTTGCCATGCCCTAACAGGCAACGCATCATTACATTCATGGTGGGGTGATTTGTTAGGTCCTACAATGACTTTTGATACGGACAAGTACTTTGTTGTATGCTGCAATGTGTTAGGGTCGTGCTATGGAAGTACCTCACCACAATCTGTGAAAGCGAGTAACGATCTGGAAAATCAACAAGAAGAAACAAGCTATGGACTTGATTTTCCTGATGTTTCTGTACAAGATACTGTACGAATTCAACTAGAAATGTTACAAAAGGAACTTCAAATTAATTCTGTCAAATGCGTTATTGGTGGTAGCTTTGGTGGTATGCAAGCTATTGAATTTGCGGTACAAGGTGGCTCCATGGAAGCACCCTTTACAACTACCGATGGTACGTACAGCATGCACACAATATATTCTAGAGGGAGTTTACATGCATCAAAGTGCTTCGGCACTGGAGCTCTTGTTTCCTTTTTCTTATGGAGGTATAGTAGGTCTCTCCTGTCCAAAATTCTCATTATCTTTATCGACATCTATCTGTCTAATTTCTTCTTAAAAACAAACGAACAGGATATCCCATGGTACGGTCAGTTGTTCCTATTGCATGTGGTGCAGCTCATACAGCATGGCAAATTGCAATATCTGAAGTACAACGACAAGCCATTTATGCTGATCCAAATTGGAAAACACAACCTGAAAAGGCGTTTGCTGGATTGTCAGTCGCACGTCAAATGGGCATGGTAAGTTATCGTACAGCAATGGGGTATGAATCTAAATTTGGACGTCACATGCAAATTGATAAGGAAGCAAATGACGACGATGCTAATGTCAATGCTGGCGCTCAAGAGCCAGCACCATACGGAACACATGCTAAATGGCAAGTTAAGTCATATTTGGAATACCAAGGGCGTAAGTTTTTAGGACGGTTTGATCCTATCACATATGTCAAGTTGACAGAACAAATGGATTCACATGATGTTGGACGGAATCGTGGTGGTATTGTCAAGGCTTTGGATAGTGTTACTATCCCTGCCTTAGTTCTAGGTATTGATAGTGATGTCTTATATCCCCTGTCAGAGCAAGAACAAATGGCATCAATGTTGCCTAATGGACATTTAGAAATTATTCATAGTGATGATGGACATGATGGATTTCTACTAGAACAAGATCAAGTTGCATCACATATTACCAAGTTTTTAGAGGCACACGATTAAAAAAAAGTCCAAAAGAGACGAGAAATGAGAAAAGAAAGGAGCATTAGGAAGGTTTCTTGTGAGAAAGAGAAAGCAGGAGAACACAAGAAAAATGAAAACATATAAACAGAAGATCCCACCTTGGCTATTAAAGTTGGGATCTACTTTTACAATCCCGAGTTGCACATTATTTTAATTGAAAAAATATATATAATGAAAAAGGACGATAGAGACATACATATTTTTTGTGCATCCATGTTTGCGCTTTTACAAAAAGTCATGTTAGGTTTCTTTTTTAGCCGCTTGTTGTCCTTCCCTAATAACCCAACATAACAACAAAATTACAGCCCTTGGTTGGACCCTTGTGCTAGTTTTGTTTATCACAGGAGTACTTTTTGTTATTTTCGCGGAACTCATTCCGAGGTACAATTTCCTTTCACTCCGGTACAATTATGAAGTGTGGAAGAAAAAGAAAAGTGATTTGAAGCGAAGACAGTCTATCTCAGAAGGATTTCCTATACAACTAGATGAGCATGACTTTTCCAACGCATTTATAACCTCTAAGAGAAGTGAAGAAAACTTTGTTTGTAATAACGACGACCCATTATTATTATTACCTAATCCATACAAACCAGAGTACGTTCCCTGTTCAAAAGTCGGTTCCTTTTATCCTATTACAGGATTCTTTTCCAAAAAAGGAATGACAAAGTCCTTAATTGACTCGTCAGTCATTTATGGGTCTTTTGGTTTATCGTTAATTTGCAGTGCAACAGCATCTATATTAATGCTCAAAGCAGAATGTGAACGAGCCTGCAATGTGAACAACCCCACCGAGTACGAGGATTGGATAAAGGACGTTGGCGGTGCGTTCGGTAGTGTTACAGGCGATTTCAATTTTACCCTGTCTTTTTGCTTGCTGGATATATTGGATTTATCGTTGATCGCTGGGGAAGATGGCTTGATAATTCCCATACAATTCAAGGTCGATTTGAAGATATTGCAATGCTTAGTGGAGCAAGTGCAATTGCTCCCGTTAGCCTACCTGTCCGGCAAAAGCTGTACAGGATTTATCGATACATTAATGCGATAGATGCATTGCTGTATAAGAGTGTCTCTCCAACTGTCGGTCCCATGTCGATTGAATTCGGTTTTGTTCACCAACTGCGACTTCTAACCAAAAGGGAAGCCGAAATCCTACTTCCAATGGATAATTTCCTGAGGCAGACTGTAAACGGATGGTTGGCAGCAGAAGTTGCGTCTTACTTAGAAATGGATGGCGTCAACTCAAATTACGCCAATGTAGAAATCTGTGCTGCCATGCGAGAACTCCGTGCTGCGTCTGCAGAACACCACGGTAAGTTCGTAATGCCAGACCTCATACTTTTCTGGAATATAATATGAATACCTCATTCGTCAATTATTGGCACCCTTTTTCTGTTTGTCTTCATTACGTTTTAGATTTGTTTGTGAATGACAGACCAAATCTTTACTTGGATATGCTACGCTTGATGATAAACGCTTGGATACTTCTTACAATATTTGGATACGCCGGAAGTCCAGACACCCATAACTTTCAAAGGTCTTCCCTACCTTCAACCAATAGTTGGCATTGGTGTTTTTGTCGTTATAACAACTATTCGTTTGGCATTCAGCTTGTTGATTCGTTTAAGAAATCCTTTTAGCTTTACAATGGATCGGATTGATGTGGATAGCTTATTGGCCTTTACAGATCGGTGCATTTTTGCTAGTTTACGATCAAATTTCGACGACAAATCTACCACTGCCACGATTGAGACTGCACCTAGCGATGCTTTATCATCTAACAACTATAAGAGCGATGACGAGGGATCATCGAACACCTTACGTGATAGTCGGTCACGACGATTGTCTAGCTTCGTTACTTCACTGCGTCGAAATTCCTCTGATCGCAAAAGCACAGAAAGATTTCATGTGCCTCCCCGTACAAGTATGCAAGCATTGCATCAACAGGAACGGGTTTTCCCTAAACAACGACCCATGATTGAAACCATTGTTAGTCAGACTCATCTGAGGGATTTTTAGATACTGTAGGAAATATATGCGGCCGTTACTTTTGTATATACAGCAGAAAGAAAGAGTTTGATTACAATACTATGTACATTATGTACATTTCTAATCCAAGCTTCCTAAAGACATATCTTCTTCTTTCTCGAGCTCTTCTTGAACCCAATTAGGATTAACGTCACAGGTTCCTCCCAACGACGGAGGAAGTCCCTCTTTAGATAATCCATATTTTAGAAATCGCTCTACGCCTTTTGAATTTGTTGCAGTTGTTGTAGTATCACAGGGAATACTAGTCGAAGAAAAAGGATGGTGAACATGACCATCAGCACTATGGTACACCAACCGTTGGCGAAAGTCACGATCCATAAATGATTTGACTACCGGAAGCCTCAAATCGTTTACAGATACAGTCGAGCATAAATGAATTGCACGACACTTAATTGGGAAACAATTCATAACACCCTTGACAATCCGTTTCATACGAATTCGATCAAAGAATTTTAATGCTTGGGCTTGTGCAAATACTAATACAAATCCCTTAGTAATGGTTGATTCGCGTCTCATGGCCAAATGAGCAACATACCACATGTATTTCAGCTGTTGAATGTTTGTTGTCATGAGAGAATAAAAAGATATTGAGCATTGAAAAAATCACGCGCGAGAAAGCTATATCTATATTTTATAGACAACGCATCATCAAGGCAAAAAGTTTCTACAAGAGGCATATATTCTTACCAACGTATCGCGGCTCAATTTATTAAATTCATCTGAATTGTAAGTTTGCGCAAGTATCACAGTTCGCCCGTGTGCGTCATTGGGGAGAAAGGTACGAAAGAATGGGAATTTTCTCATTGCATGGAAAACTTCTTCATCATGTTGGACGGCACATGCAAGTGTCAAAGGTAAAAATGCACGATCTTCACCAAGCAATTCAACTCTCATGTTCCAATATTCTACGAACCGTTTGGCTGCTTTTTGGGGGTTGTACAACTCACGTCGTAAAAACAGTGCTGGGTTAGTTTCCTTTTCCAATACATATGGACTACACCGCACAGATGCTGTTAAATAAGTTAAACGATCATCAATTGGAATTTCATCCAAGGCTCTTTGGAAGGCATCATATTCATCTTGAGATATTTCACGTCTATTCTTTTCAGCAATGTCCTCTACATTCCTTCCAAAGATATCATTGAGTATATTTGTTTTCTCTTCAGGATCAAGGTCAGCATTTTCTCGTTCTTCATCTTCCGCTGTGACCACTGGCGAAGTGAAAGAAAAGCTAAATGCCATTTTGTATGATATATTCCTGGTTTCGTTTGATGGTTAATCTTCTTCTATCTTTTGTCGTGGTCCTGAATTGAAGAAAACCGCAATAACATAGGATGGCGGACGGAAAGGATGCAATGAAAATAAAGGTGTCTACTCTAGAGATTCAAGGTTGACCAGGGGATGGATGACGAGAGTAACGGGGGATTGCACAAAAAAAATAATGTACCTGGTATATAGTGTACCTATTATTATTAATAACACCGGGTAATATATGTTCAAGTATGCGAATATTGAAATGACTTTTTATCGTAGAAACCCGTTGGTTTAGTACGGTACTTGATACTAACTCGGAACTCCAATCTATTCCAAATATTACTCTATTATCTAATGAAAGTAACTAGTGTACAGCTCAAATTTCCGGGGGAATCCAAAAAAAAATAATATTTTAGCCCTAAATTT
>WKLE02003493.1:0-11202 GCA_014885115.2 Asterionellopsis glacialis
ACTAGGTACCTTGTACCCGGTACAGTTCTGTGTCCCAGTTACCTTCTGTTCCAAATGAACTCTGTTTCTGCTGAGTACTTTTACTGTAAATTGCACTGTACATACTTTAGTTCAAAGCAGCTAGTTGCATCTGAAAAAGAGAAAAAAGCATCATGGGTATATAGTACTGGAACACAAGCACTCTATTGCCTTTTTCTCCACTTCCTTGATAGTAAAATTGCTGTATATTGTAGGGCTTTCTACTAGTCCTGCAGCCATTGCATCTGAGACAGCCAGAGTACTATGGCCATACAACCATAATACTTGGTTGACAGTCCTTCTACAAGGTAGGTACATTTTAAGTACCCAGGCAGTACTACCAGTTACCTGGTACCTATATGTACTTTACCTGATATTGTACAGTACCGGTTAGGTCCTGCTACAATTGTACCAGGCAGTCATAACAACAATACTGTTCATGTTTTGTGTCGTCGTGATTCATTTCCAAGATCTATCTCACGATTCAACACAAAGAGAAGAAAATTCGAAGACAAAGACTTTGACATATATTCTTGAAAGAACAGGAAAATGGCCAAGGATCATGCAAGCAAGAAGCCAAGATTGATGTTGGATTATGATCAGCATTTTGTTCTCAATCTTGCCTCTTAAAATCTTATAAAAAGCTCCAATTCAATATCAGTTTGTCTCCAGAGATTTCGGAGCAAGTTTGGGACTAGCCCCCAAGTTGTGGTTGCAGCTTGGAAATTAGTGGATGAAAATGATTATCCACCACTCCCAGGGGGGACAAAAAAGCTTGAGCACATGCTATGGGCATTGATGTTGCTTAAGGAGTATGGTACAGAAGAAGATCTGGCAGAAGCTGCAGGTGTTGATGAAAAGACATTCCGAAAATGGGCATGGTTATGGGCTGAGAAACTTGCTTGGTTAGAAATGGATCTGGTAAGTAATCACTTATTTTTAACCCAACATCTTGTAAGAAATATTTTGTTTGTTCATATTTTTCCATCTTTTTGTAGATCCATTTTGATAACAGAAAAATTGATGATGAAGGTAATGATTGTATGTTGTCCGTGGATGGAACTGACTTTCAAATATCTGAAAGTGGTCATCAGTTTTATTCGTTTAAATTCAAAAAGTCAGCATTGCGGTATGAAGTTGCTTTAAACATAAAAAATGGATGGATTTGTTGGATACATGGGCCTTTTGCACCAAAAAAATGGCCAGATATAAATATATTTCAATGTTTGTTAAAGTCATATATAGAAGAAGGCGAACATGTTGAAGCTGATGATGGCTATGTGGGAGAAGCACCTTGTCGTGTGAAGTGCCCCAAGAGTATTTCAAATGATAGATCAAAGTTACCAATGCAGGGAAGGGCTAGGTCTCATCAAGAAATGGTAAACAAAAGATTCAAGCAATTTGGTTGCCTGAGCAAACAGTTTCTGCATGATACTACCCAACATTCAGTTTGCCTTCGTGCAGTAGTTGCACTAACCCAACTCTCAATAATGAATCTTGAACCATTATTTGAAGTTGAGTACTCTGATAATATACAGGAAAATAAATAGATTAAGTTTAAAAATTTAAAATATATATACAAACTCTTTTCTATGATAAGAATTGTTTATCTGGTAAAGAGCCTGCAGGACTAAATATACGTCCGTACCTCTGTGGTCCTTATACTCATACATTGGATACTTTTTTCATGACCAACAGCATTCTGCCACCGATACAGCCTCCTGACACTGACGACAATGACGGTGATTCTACTGGTACGCCAAAGTCTAACAACCAAACTTCCATCCAGGACTATTTTGCTTCGGGCGATCATCAAGAATCCAATGATTTCACTATGGTTCAAGGAAAACACAAAAGAACAGCCCAAAATACTCCAATTTAGGCAAAGAAAGGACCACTTGCTACAAGTACAGGTTACAGGTGCACCTATCGGTCCCCCAAGATGCCAACGGCGTCGTCCAAGTTTCTGAGTTTGTCAATCAAATTTACATGGTAGACAACTCGATTTTAATCTTTAGGTGGCAAGATTCTGACAAAACTAACCCCCTTACCAAGCCATCTCAGTTGCCAAATGGGAAAGAACAGATCAAAACATAGATTTCCAGCACCAACGCTTTTCATGGTCAAAATCATTCCAACATTCTTAAATTCTTCCTCCTCATCAAAACATTTATGACATTTTCCACGTTCCAAATCCATGTGACCATGGCTCGATCATCACAATCACAGCATGTGGATCACAAAATTATCAACGACAAACAACCCAACTTTAGCATGGCTTAAATTTGCCCATCCAGATTGAGCCGCTACGAAGAATTAAAAACCAACTTATTGAATGTCATTATACAAAATAGCAAGTGCGATGAATGCAAAATCGATCTCCGTCCTTGTAAGACTCGAGTTGGCCGTGGTCCTAATGCGGTTTTTGATTATGCAATCACAATTTCTTGCAGTGTAAAAAACATCGAAAAATACATGGAAGCACTTATCGTCGGCTACTCCAGTGGGAAATTGCCATCTTCATTGACGCATACCAAAATTATCCCCTTTCAAGGCATCACAAAGCTCGTCTCAAATGAAGCCATAATTGCTCATGCTATGGAACATAACCAAGTCATTCCAGGGTTACAAAAAAGATCCATCTTTGGCTTTCACGACATCTTCAGTAAACAACAAACTTCTGATCAATTCGATGGCGATGCTGCAGAAATGTCTATTCATAAATGCTTAATCAAAAAGACCCCCCAAAGAGACAAGTGGCCCTCTATTTCATTCTATCGAAAGTCAGGGAACAAGTGGTTTTTTATTCATCTACTTTGACTCATATGAATCTGAAGCAATGGAAGTAATCAACAATCTTAAAACTCATTTGAAGGACGTTTTTACGCCGGAATTTGTGACAACCTTTTACAGCCAAATTAGCACAACTCCTTACTCCTTTCTCCAATACTCTGATGATCAATCAGAGGTCTTGCAGCTCAGTACCACAGAAACTTACTATACAAAAATTAAACTGGGGAGCTCCACCATTTTCATTCCACCAATCAAGGACTGTCCCACTCCAAACTCAACGAATAGTGTTGCATCAAACACACCTTCTAACAAACGATCGTGCATCCACCTTAATTATGGTGATGAAGTCTCCTCCTTAGGCTTGAAATTGGCTAACCAGTTGACCTGGGCTTCAGGCGCTAATCCTAACAACAAAAACCAAAGCCACCAAAACAAATCTAACCCAACAAATACTAACTCCGACAAAATGACTATTGCCACCATGAAGTCTGAACTTCAATCGTTACTTGAAGATTCCAGACGTGACATTGAAAAGCAATTAGAGTCAATGAAAGAACAAAATGCACAAGCAAAGGCCGCCATCTCTCTATTACAACAACAACACAAAGAGGCCCAAGAGGCCCGAGCCAAAGAATTAGCGGATTACAAAGACAACTTCCAAAGCGATTTATTGTCCAAAAATGCCAATTGTATCCAAATCTTGGTGAAACAACAATTCAATGCGCATCTCCAATCAGAATCTCCTGTTCATTTGCCAGTTAGAAAGCTTCCCAAAAAGGACGACGGAGATTTTTCTACAACAGATTCCATCGCTGACACTCCTCCAGACACCTTAGACTCTCCCACTCACTCTTATCATTCACCAGCCACGTTAGGGACATCCCAATCCAGAACGGGACTAAGTAAATGATGAGTATTCGACAATGTCTTCTTGCATCACACTCACGCATACCACACAACCATCAATACATAATTCCATCTAAATACCACATACAAACAACAGCACCACTACCCGCCTTTCGCACCGCACCACCCAAACCTCTCTCCATCAATACACTTCAGATACACTAACATCACATCAATGCGCCCAATTTCAACACATCGGTGATGTTCCTTCTGATATCAAACCAGATCATGTTCTGCAAATCTACATCCATAATGTCAATGGCATCCAATTAGACAGCGCCAGTGGTGACATGAACTGTATAGCAACTGAGATGCACCGCATCCAAGTGGATATTATTGCATTAATTGAAACAAATATTGACAACACCAAATATCAAGTCAAAGACATCATTCAAAACACTCTGCGGAAATACAATCACCACTTCAAATATTGCTTGTCAGGTACTAGCGTTCCAACAGCTACTCAATACAAACCAGGAGGTCTCCTCAGCTGGACTCAAGGTAACTCAACAGGCTGAGTTAAACTATGCACCAGTGATCCCTTAGGTTGCTGGATTCATTGGCAATTGAATGGTAAAACCAAGGATATTCACCTAATCTTTGTTATCAAGTTTGTACCGACTCAGCTACCACCGCTCGCCTAAACACGATGACTGCCTTCTCCCAACAAACTTCCATTTTAAGACAGCAACAGCGCAACAACAGCAATAATCCAAGATATCACTTCATTCTCTACTTGCAGGAGTTAGTGTCTAAAGTCACATCCAACAAAAATCATGAACTTTTGCTGGCAGGGGATTTTAATGAAGAATTTGGCGTCAATGTCAAAGGTATTACCAAACTACCCAATACATTTCACCTGCATGACTTGTTCTCCACCAAGATTGGCACTACTATGTTTAATACATACTCGAGAGGGAAGCGTTGCATTGACTACGCTCTGAGTACCAAGGGTACCTTGGAGACTACTGTAGCTGCAGGGTATGAACCCTTTCATCATTGCATTGTATCCAACCATCAAGGAATGTTTCTAGATATTAATACGCAAGCATTATTTGGAAATTCTACCTCACCTCTCGCCCCAGCTCCATCAAACCGACTTTATATCGAAGCCATGTATTCTCACTTAAATTCAAACAATATTGCAAAAATGTTGGAACAACTCAAATCCTCCTCTACAAATTCTATCCAGCTTGCTGAAAAGATTGATGTGTTATTGGTGCAAGCAGCACTTAGTGCTGAACGTAAAACTAGGAAACAAACAAGATCACCACAAACACACGAACTTTGTCAATTTCGACTTCAATATAATGCGACACGGAAGTTACTCTATCTTTACCGCAACCATCCACAGGATGAGTCCAGTATACAACACATGATAGCATCCAATTCATATTTAACAAATGTCACAAGCAAACAACATTGTGTTGAGCTCATTAGAACCCTCCGAAGTACTATCCACTCCCTCACCAAAACCAAAGCCACACAATTTGCCCACCAGTTAGAACAGGAACTTTTAGATGCTGAGTTGGCCAATGACACTCAACTCGCCACTGCATTAAAAAACCTCAGAAGGCATCAGGAGCAACATTGCATGTACAAGAAACTCCAAAAATTACCAATCGACTGCTAATAAACAAATCCTTACTTCAATCAAGGTTCCAAAAAATCCCAAATGGGATCCCAAATCATGCAACGAATGGATTGAGGTTACTGAACTGACTCAAATCAACGAATTCATATTAAAACGAAACCAGAGTCATTTTGGCCAAGCCTTTGGCACCCCATTTACCGTGGCTCCGCTGTCTAATCAAATTCCATTTACAGGAATCGGAGAATATTCTGATCTAATTTTGGAGGGAAACTATGATGATTCACAGTTGCCAGACATTACTTTGCTTTTTATCAAATCTTTGAAACAACAACTGTCCATAAATCCTCAAACTCCCCAAATCCAATTAGAAGCATACAAGTCCAAAATTGGAACATGGAAGGAAACAACCTCAACGTCCCCCTCAGGCATGCATTACCATGCCCTGATCAAACAGCACAACATCCCATCTTCAAAACCTGAAGAGTACGCCAACTTGGAGTTAAAACGCGACTTTCTGCTTCAAACTAGACTTCAGCTGGTGAATTTTGCTTTACAACAAGGCTACTCATTCAAACGATGGCAACAAATTGTTAACGTCATGATCTTGAAAAAACCAGGCGACACCAGAATCCACCACCTCCGGGTGATACATATTTATAAAGCGGATTACAACCTAATCTTAAGCATGAGTTGGCGTAGTGTGATCCATTCCGCTGAAGACAACAATATATTAAACAAAGGTCAATTTGGTGGTCGACCAGGACGCCCAGCACATGACCCGGTTTTAATAGAAGAACAAGTCCAACAATATTCTCGTTTAACAAGGTATTCGTTGATTAAATTCGCGAACAACGCCACCGCTTGTTACCATAGAATTTTGCATTTGCTCGCATCCCTTGCAAGTCGATCCTTTGGCACTCATAAATCTGTCTGCTACATTATGGCTCGGACCCTATTAGAAGCACAATATAAACTCAAAACAAGCCTGAGGCTTTCTGACACTTACTATAGGCACTGCAAAGCATTTCCAATATATGGCTCTGGCCAAGGCAGTGGAAATTCACTGGTGATCTGGGTGTTCTTGAGCAGTATTCTCTTTGATGGCCATAATAATGAAGCCTTTGGCGCTTGATCGTAATATGAATATTAGCATTATAGGATTCGTTGATGACAGCACCGGTTACTGCAACTCTCGATCTCCTGACGAAGATATTTACCAACTGTTTACAAAACATTTCTCTGAACAAGAATTAACTAAAGTTCAACAAAAACCAACCCGTGCCCTGCTTGCCAAAGCTGGTTTCAATTGCAACATGAAGAAAGAAATAGTTTTTAGTCCGAAATCTTTGGGTGGCCTTATACGATGTTCAAGGTATAGGGCAAGTACTTCTTTACCTCAAACACTGGCGATCTAGCACTTTCATCTCTAATCTAATCTACATCAACTTCATATGGACGATGACACAGATTGGCACCAGCTTTTCCCCTCTGGAAAATACATCCATAGAACTACCCCATTTGGAAATAAAATGGTTCACATCTTTATGTACATATTTAAGTACTTTTGAAGGCACTATATCCCTTCCGATTGATTCAGTCAATACCTTGCAAAGGATTAATGATTGCTGTATTATGGACTTAGTCCTGACTGCGGGGAGATTCAAAAAGAACGAGATCAAACAGATAAACTATTGCAGACTGTACCTACAGGTCATCACTATTTTGGATGTGACCTCAGCAACAGGTGTAAGTTTGCGACCAGAGATTCACCATGGTGACTTGCTCCTCACCTCAAGCTGTACACAATGGAACAAATTTAAACAAGACAAACCAGACAAAACATCCTGGTGAGTATGGAGAAGGGCATGTCAGTTATTTGCCACCAAGGACGGCAGACTTCATGAACCCCTCAAGGAATGGCTTCACCCATATGAAAAACTAAGACTCTTTTCATTTGCATACAAAACCAATTCCACGAATTCAAATCAGGCTACTCCAATGTTTATTATCCAACCAACAACTTGTCTTCCTCCTTACCATCCACTAGCATTCCTGTTGACGTCACGCCAAAGGGCAACAATTGGCTTATCACACATCCTGTCCATTTCCAAAAACTTAACACCACCAACCTTCCTTTGGACTTCCAGCCACCATGGTCACGACACCTCCACCTTAAACTTAAGCTCCGCATGTCTATCTATTCCATCATTGAATTCATACAAGACGAAGTAGTTGTAGTCACCAGTGATGGTTCTGTTACCAAGAACGGTAACGGCTCTTTCGGCTGGGTTGCGGCATTGTCGTCTGGCACCAGACTAGCGTCTGTTGTCGAGGATCTTCTATGCAAGCAGAGGCATATGGCTTTCTTTCCTGGGTGCAGTTCTTATACTTAATACATTGTTACCACAGAATTGATTGGCCAGATCCCCTACAGCTTTATCAGCACACGGATAGCAAATCTCTACTCATCCGTATACAGAAACTTCAAGACCAAGAAATTCCATCACCAAACTCTACCTTGTTCAAGGATTGGGATGTTATCAACATGATAGCAGAGACTCTAGCAAAACTTCCTAGTTACAAACTAACACATGTCAAAGGCCATCAAGATGATCAAACTATGTTCCAAGATTTACATTTACCAGCACAACTCAACATCGAGGTGGACCATCTTGCCGGATATATGCACCACACCAACCCACCACCTGATCTATCCAAAGTCATCCAGTTCCCTGCTAATCCAACCCAACTAAATATACAGAACGTCACCTACAACGGGAAATATCCCTTGCGTATTCAACATGGGCGTTATGCCAAATCTCTAGAAACTTACATTATGGAACAACAGTCACTATCTACACAACAATTTTGATCCATCAACCAAAGAGCTTTGGCCACAGTGATTTCTGCAATGTCACCTTGTCATCCTATTCTGATCAAACTGCTCCACTCACACTTACCCCTGAATACTGTAACGTCCTGATACAACAAAGACACAACATCCATTTGTCCAGGCTGTGATATCCAAGTTGAAGATTTTATTCATCATTTCCAATGCCACCACGACAAAATAGCACATTCTCGGAAACAACTTCTGCAAAAAATCAGACTTGCTTGTGATCAAATATCTTCCGATCCATGCTTATGTGATACCCTATTATATGGCTTAGAATCTTTCTTCGGTCACAAACGGAAGGCACCGGAAAACTTGATCAGTGAAGTCTACAATATACAGTCCGAGATAGGTTGGATACAAATACTTCAAGGCCGGTTTGCAGAGGGGTGGACTGATCTCCAGTCGTGACATTACGCAAGCCAACATGCAACTAAACATAACGGCCAGACCTGGACAACACTTATGATTAAAATTATTTTCACGCGGTATATCACATACTGGAATATACGTAACACCTGTAAACATGGTAAAGACTTGTCCCAGAAAGCTGCCATCCAGAAAACAAGAGCGTTGGAGGAAAAGAAAGCTGTCTATGAGCTTAAGCACCAAGTACTTTCTCGCGATAGATCAATATTCTTTGACTCCATTGAAGAACACACTCTCCACAAAACAACTACTCAAATGCAAAACTGGCTTTCAGGTTGGCGCCCAACTATTATCCAAAGCGTAAAGCACGCAAAGTCCTGGGCCATTAAAGGAGTCCGTACCATTAACCATTATTTTCAGTTCCAGCCCGATTGAACAGGTCTAGTTTCCCATAAATTAATCTGATGGTCAAGGCTGTCGTCACGAGTAGAATTGGTTTCCACGGTTATCACTAGCTGCAGCGATTAATAAATAGAACCTTATTATTATTGAAAAATAAAATATATATACAAAGCATTTTTATTTTATGATTCTTCATCTACAGTAGTTTTGAAGTTTGCAATACCTAGGCAAGCGGTTCATATTGAAATATTTACATGGCTATGCATTTTTGAAAAATACATGGCATCCGTATTTTCCCGCAGCCCCTACTGACCAAACAGAAGACAAAGTATATGTATGCATTTTTTGAAAGTGGATGTGTTTTTGATTACAAAAGCGTTTTTTGCACTTTGCTGATGATGGATTGCTTCTGTTGGCTAAAAAAATTATGGATCCGGGCGTCGAAGAAAGCAAGTTTTCCAGCCGAAAACACAACACGACCATGTAATTTGTTGAGCTAATATTCTTTAAACAGCATATGTGTAAAGGCTTTCACTATTTTCATACTGTATCAAATTAGAATTGCTGGAATATCCAAGGCACAATAATTCCAATAATTAGGTCTATTACTATTGCACCATTATGACAGACCACAAGATGCAATTTTCTCATCACTTGTAATGCCTCCGCAAGCTTGAAAAAAAAGATCCGTCTAAAGGAAGTATTCAGGCGGTCTTCGAGTGACATGAGGTTCACCTCGTCGAGGTGCTGGGTCAAACTGTATGAATGTTTTGTTGAGATCTTCGTCAACCTCCATGATACCCGCTTGGTTGCCACACCGATAGCAGTAATTAGGCGCTGAAAAGATCGTAACGACAGATTGATCATGACTCCAGTTATATCCATCCATAACAAGCTGGTGCGCTCTTGATACAAGCGAAAGTCCATTTCTCTCATTAAACTGTTGAGAAATGTCCTGCCCAAAGGTAAACCCCGCCCCTCTAGGACTGATACCCCATCCTGATCGCTCATCAGGATCACTCCAAAGTAAATCACACATGGGTCCTTCATGTGGTACTTCTTGAACACGATCAAGCTGTCGAACATGATCAAGTGTGTCAATAGATGGACTTAGACCTCCGTGCAAACAAAAGACTGAATGTTCCACAAGTGCAGTGAGGGGGAAATAATCAAATAGATCCGTAAACATTTTCCATACATTGGCAGATCCATATTTTCGGACGCATTCGTCGTAAAATCCATACACTTGAGTGATTTGACGTGACTCATGGTTGCCCCTTAATACGAACACGCGATCAGGATATCTAACTTTAAGACATACCAGCATAGACACGGTTTCCACTGAGTAGTACCCTCGATCAACATAATCTCCCATGAAAAGATAGTTTGTATCCGGTGCTGACCCTCCAATCCGAAAGAGTTCCATAAGATCATGCCATTGCCCGTGGATGTCCCCGCACACAGTTACGGGGGCACTAACAGGTTGTACATTAGATTCGCTGAGAAGTGTTTCCTTTGCCAATTCGCAAAGGGATTTGACCTCGGTTTCGGAAAGGGGTGTCCCATCTGAAAGTTTGGCAAGCCACGCTTCTAAATCCGTGTATGATTTTTGCTCATTGGTCAAAGGAAATTTCACATTGATATCAATCATAGGCGGGGCTGATGAACCTGAAGGTCCTGGACTGTTTGGTGGACTATCCGGCGTGCTGCTGCTATTCAAGGCAACCGAAGAAGGTATACCACTGTTGGGGGGGGACGTAGAAAGCTCTTCCCCGCTGGAAATAGACTTAGATGTTGCGTCAGGATCATCCATTGTTTTCTTGAGCTTTTGAATCTGTGCCGAAATTATTAACCAAGATGGGGGATGTTGTAATGAGAAATCTACTCAGCCTAGCTAGAGGTTGCTGCAGTTTGACCTCCGCAATGTCCAAGCAGAGAGTGCTCGATTCGGGGTGAGTTACTGTGGACGGTGGTATTGGGACTACTGTAGGACCTAGCTAGACTCTCTCTAGAGGGAGGGGTCCTCTCGCTCTTGCATTCCCAACATGTGCTGTTTTCTCAACATCAGAGAGCATGACACCAGCTCGTAGCGTGTGACTGGAAACCGGTACAGAAACCTGTATCCAGTAAATAATCTGCAAAAGGTAGGCCAGACAAGGCCAAAAAAGAACTGGTAAGAGTTGCGCGCGTTCAACCTGCGTGCCGGGATCAGAAGCGTATCTTGCGA
>WKLE02003494.1:0-11104 GCA_014885115.2 Asterionellopsis glacialis
GATAAATGTGACCGCACTGTCTCTTGGCACAATTCCGTTTCGTACAGGTATTTAATACGAGTATTCGTAACGGGTGACTGATACACGAGTCTCTGTTACCGGGTACCCTTTCCGAATCGTCATCTCTAAAAAAGTAACAGTGGAAGATACACTACTCTCTCGCGCTTTTGAGAGAAAGCAGAGAACTCTAAACAAGTACAACGACAGAACGAGAGTTGACATTGAAATAAAGAATTGATTGTGCGGAAAGCAATAGAAGACATCACGAAGTAGTAGCTTGAAGAAAATCACCAATTTCGGAACTCTATTTTTTTGAGTCATCGCAATCGCTCGGGGTTGAAAGGAAAGCATCAGAAACTGCAAGGTGGAACGAGAAGAATCAACGCAACAACAAAAAATCAAAATTGGATTTAAATATGCGTGGTAAATATTGCGATTGTCGTTTCCTACCACATGGGGGCTATTCTTTACTTCCAGCCACGTTAGCCATCATGGGATTTTGGGCTACACTAGTTCAAGATGGGTGCGATTATGCAAAGTTGACTGGACCATCTGTGGAAGATATTACTGAAAATGATATAATTCCATTTTTGGAGGTAGGAATTGCTGGCGGCTATCGATCGCCCCTCTATTATGCCGAAGAGCACGACTGGAAAACTGTCTACACAACGGAATGTATCAATTACGATAGTATGACAGTACACCAGGATATATATTGGAGTATGGCAAAATGGATGGGACTCCTTGCAGGTATTGTCGGAGGGAGTGCCTCACTCTTTATGTGGTTTACAACGTGTGTGACATTTTCCATACGGACATGGCGTTTTTGTGCTCTTCAATTAATTATGGGAGCTATCCTTCGAGCAGGGACATTCTTTTTTCTAATGACAAGCCTTTGTTCCAAGGTTGAGGGAAATAGTTGTACAATTTACTTTGGTTCACGCATGGATATTGTTTGTACAGTTATGTGGTTAACATCGTCAACATTGATATGTGCACACTTCCCCACCCCTAAACTTCGTATTGTGAGTGAATCTGAATATGTTCGAAAATTGCCGCTTGAACAACAACAACAAAAACAACAAAAGAGACTGGCCGCCTATCCAAAACCAGTTAAGAAGAAGATTAGGAAACCCAAGTGGCCTGTAAGGTCAAGACGTGACGATAATGATGGTGATGATATGGGTTTGGCATATCAAGCGAAACGACTTACACCAGGCGTAAGTGGTGGAAGTACCGGTGGTCTATCAAGTCGATGGAATCAAGGACCAAGTGGTGATGATACTGCCACATATATCGATGATGGCACTACCTATTATGATGATGGACAAACCTATATGGACGATGGACAAACCTACATGGACGATGGACAAACTTATATGGACGATGGACAAACTTATATGGACGATGGGCAAACCTACATGGACGATGGGCAAACCTACATGGATGATGGACAAACTTATATGGACGATGGACAAGCATTTTTGGGTGATGGAGGTCAATCCGCAGCAGGTCGATCATACAACCCTGGTGATTACGAATAGAGTTGTCACAACCTACGCTGTACATGCTGTATTTCATTATTATTTTAGAAACTGGAAAACAATATCTGAATTATGTACAGTGCACCTGCTTTTTGACTTGTTGTTTAATCCGTCAGAATTCTAGGAGCAAGGTTTTGGATTCGACTCCACAATGGAGTGCTATTGACTAGAAATATTCTTCTTGTGAAACTAAAATGCAATTGATTCATTTTTGCGAACCGTATCTTATGATCAACATGGATCGGAGACCCATGTTTACCAGATATCGATAGTCTCGGTTCCCGGACCCTGCAGTCCTACACGAGTAGTTTCAAAAAATGTGATGAGCAAGCAAACACTGATGATAGCATACTATTATGATACCACTTAAATAATTATTATCGAAAAAAAGCTTATATTTTACCTGGTACTCCTAACACCGAAACCAGCTTGGTGGGAATTTCAATAATTCCAAACTTATGAGTACTTTTTTTATATTGAAGCTAACAGTAATTTTTATGTAAAAAAGACAATTATCGGATTCGTACCTAATAGAATTTGAATCATTGCTGCAAGCATGAACCAGTATTTTTTGGTTATTTCCATATATTGCGCGATATCCCTTTTTTTAGGAGTCTGAAATTCGCAGTATGAACTACTGTACTACTTTTGTAGGTCTAGTCCTATATGAGTTTTCAAATCTCCACAGATTTGAGATTATTGGGGCCTCTGCTCATCAACGAAGTCGTCTTATAGGAGCGCTTGTCGGTGCCGTCGGCAATGGTTGTAGCATTGTTGGGTTAGCATACTCTTGTTCAAAAGGAAGTTGCTGCAGAAAAAAAACAAGAATACACAAGAGTAACAGCCAAATACATCCTGCAAGTTTAGAATTCGAAAAATGTCTCGAAAGACATCGACAGTTTCGAAACGAGGACGAGGAGATGCAAGTCGTCACTTTCTGCCATCTGTTTCTCTCCAAGCGAATGCAACAACAACAACAACAGCTGCTGTAAAAGTAGGGACATCGGTAGCAGCATCGGTTACAGCTGCTAGTTCCATATCGAATGGATCAAAGAGATCAATTGATACTACATCTAATAGTAACAATGGGGAAGTTGTGACTAATGTCGATAATTCTACAACAAGTAGTGAAAAAACTGAGGAAGGAGAAAACAGCAGCAAAAATCAGGGAGGGGTATCAGAGGAGAAGATTATAAACCTTTTGGATACGATACGACAACGAGACAAAGTAATCCAGGATCTTCGTAGTAAAATTGTGGAAAAAGATGAACTTATTCAACGTTTGAGTAAGGCATTACAGACAGAAAGACAACATAGATATCATAGTGAGCTAGGATATGTCCCTATTATCCCTAGAGATGCCCATGCTACTGCTGCAGCAGCTCCTGGTCAGACGAATGAGGACGAAACAGCGTCTACCCAAATAAGAAGCAAACAAGCTGCTGTTGGAGGTAGTGATAGTGACTCATCATCTGTGTTGGTGTTGGAGAGTAGCGGTAATAGTAGCAGTGGTGGTGGAAAAACGCCATCGTCGTCCTCTACAAAAAAACGGAAACGAAAAGCACAGAATAAAAATTCTTCATCACAAGAAAATAGTGATGCTGAGACAGATGCACTCAAACAAGAGGAATGGGATGAAAGAATACGCCAATTAAAAGAATACAAGGAAAAGTATGGTACTACTGCAGTTCCACGATCTTACAAGGAAAATTATGAGTTGGTAAAGTTTGTTGAAACTCAACGTCATAAGCACAAACAAATTCAAGATAAGTCGCTTCCCCAATCATCAACTGTTTACAAAACGTTGAATCCTGAACGTATAAAACAATTAGAAGACATGGGATTCCAATGGAGTATGGATAGGAAATGTAGACACAACTTACAGTGGAATAGAATGTACGAAGCTCTCAAAGAATACAAAGAAAAGTATGGGCATACTCGTGTCCCTAATTCGTACAATCAAAGTTTGCATAATTGGGTACAAAATCAAAGATCGTTTTTCAAAAATGCAAAGCAGGATATTGCTGCGTCCAGTACTACAGCGACTAATAACACTAGTACGAGTAATAGTAATCCCAGTAGCGAAAAGAAGAAGAAAATAAACAAACTAGCACCTGAACGCATTGCTCAGTTACAGCTGTTGGATTTTGAATGGGTAGTTGCTACTGAAGAAAGTAGGGCATCTTGGGAAGCACGATTTCAAGATTTGATCACCTTCAAGGCTAAATATGGACACTGTCGAGTACCAAGAGAATTCAAGGATAACAGGAAACTTGGTAATTGGGTGAAAGAGCAAAGAAAGAACTACAAGAAAATACAGGGTGGAGGATACGGTAAAGGTCTCACAGATGAACGTATTCGGCGTTTGGAAGAAGTTGGATTTGAATGGAGAATTCTACAACCTACTTTCACTACGTTGCAAGACAGTGCGTCCATACAAGAACAACAGATGATGGAAGAGGTAGAAGCAACAGTCAGAGAAACAACGCCGACTCCACGTTGGGGAGATGATGCTCGAACAGATGCATCTGGACCATCCCGCTATTCATATCTCTATGAAAATTATTGAAACTCGTGTAGGGAAGAATCTACAGTATGCGTCAAAAAGGTACTGTAACTTGGATATGTTCAGCTTTGGTATACTTCAGCGTTTACAACACACATGTTAAGAAGATATGTATGGTAACATCGTGGAATAGTAATTATTCGGGCAGCGTGAATCAGTCTAACATCCGACTTTCTGCTGCGCATGACACGAAACTTGCTTACTGAAACAATGCAGAGGAACAGCTTTAGTCAATATATTGCGGCATTTCACTGTTATTACAAAGAGTCCTGGCGATCAAATTCTTAAACAAAGCTGCAAATGAGAAATACAGGTGCATGTCGACATAAATGTTTTTGTACATGATATTTCTTTCTATCAGTCAATAATAAAAATAATATAAGCTATACTTCAGTATCTCTTTCAGTGCAGATCAAATCATTCATTTCTCCACGACTGAAACAAGGAAGCTTCAAATATCAGCAACAGCACAAACCTGCTTCCGTTGGCATTAAAATAAAGGTATCAATCTCCAGGCATGGTAGAACCGAAGGGGAGGAGGAATACAGGACCGTGGGGCATGGGGCATCATGTCCTGTTTGCAAGGTTGGTTGCTCTTTTTCCAGTTTTGTGAGACCAGAACAAGATAGAATGAATCGCGCGAAATGCGCGTACAGCAAAAATATTATTGATGGTGAGTCACGCAGATGATCGCCGGGCGACCACGAGACAGGGCAAAAAGTCTCTGACACAAATTAAAAAACGGTTATTGCTGCGTATGAGATCCTATTCGCTTCTACGTTCTATACAAAGCTACGAGGTTTTGCTGTATCTCGGGCTATGAAGTCCAAGAAGCCGCGCACATGTCGTGCCTTGTATGTCACCATTCTATTGTGTTCGTTTCATACTGTGTATATAGCATGACCACACAGTTGGCTTCATTTGCTCATCTTGTGTCAACATTCTGATTTTTTTTTTTTTTTTCATCTCAAGATTGAGCTGTAATCTGAATATGAATCATTCACTTTGACAACTCAATTCTCCCAATATCCTATTGAAGGACTATTGAAGGACTATTGAAGGAAACGAAGCTTTTTGTCAAGATCTAAAGCTCTTCAAGATTGAAAACAATTTAAAAAAACACCCACTATCTCAGTTCTCTCTCTCCATCTAAAAGTATGGTGGTGTACAAGATTTGAAAGTTCAAATAATATGATTTCTAAATTTTAATGTAATAATGTTTCACATCTTGCTTCGGAATTAATCAAAGAGCAAATGATGATTTCGTGCATGAAAAGATTGAATGGAATATAATGTTTTGTGAATGAAGGATCTTTTAAAAATGCAGAACATGGATATGCGCTCTACGTCAGGATTTTGTCCGTAGCTTCTAAAGTAGAACCACCTTGCAATATACAATAACCTCTGCCTAAAGATACAACATTGTTGTTACCTTTACAAATACATTTTTGTTAGCACCGACGGACAAAGGTAGCTCGTCGATGAAGACCACGATGAAGGTAGAGTGTTCCTGTGTTCATGTGTATCTTGACAACTTCTTCATCTTTTCTTGGCCTCTTGTTGCCATTAGACGGATTTGAACCATTTTTACTACCATTTCCATTGTTATCGAGGAGAGCTTCTAATGCTCGCTTCTTCTTTTGAGCCTTTTCATCGGGAAGTGCAAGAGGGTCATCGTGAATCATGGCTTGCCTCCTCAAACTTCGTTGTTCTCGTGCTGACACTTTGCCGTCCGCCCCCGGAGGAGATGAATCGGCACCATTGTTGTCTGACGATGGCACAGGAGAACTGGTTTCTGTAAAGGCGACTGCCTTTTTCTTCTTCCCATCGACTTGATGATCCTCATCGCTACCTGATGTTCCACTGTTGCCTTTGCTCTTTTGAGAAGTCGAAGACTTGCTATGGTTGTTGCCGTTCTTTGATTTCTTGTTGTTGCGACTTCCTGATGGTTTTTGTTGGGTGGGAACTACGGGAGCACTGTCACTGCCGTCTTCCTTTGCCTTTTGAAGGACTTTACCAAAGGAACGTTCGTACAATTCTTCATCCTTCCACGTTTCTCCGACAAACGTGACAAGCCAACGAGGATTTGCGGTCGGGCCTTCAGAAAGTTTGTATACTAGCTGTCCTTTGGCAATTATATTGTTCCGTGCAATCTTTTTATACAATGAAAAGATAAGAATAAAAATGGGAAGGACGGAAAAGGAGGGAAGAAATTTCAGATTGCCTTCTCTTTTTTTTGAAAAAAAGGAAAGAAGTCTAACGGTTTGATGACTTCACTTACCTCCACAACATCACCAACGTTATAAGACGAATACTTCTTTGGTTTTGGGCGACGACTAGAGCGTCGGGGCGGTTCTGCTTGAGCGGGCATTGTAGCGAACGCAATTGTAATCAGAGAATAGAATAGGAAAGCGGAGGGTTTGCGGTTGCAGTGATGATATTGTTTTTTTGTTGCATGCTGTGTGTCTCGTCGTCTTGGCGGGGTTCAGATTTTTCGATTCCGTCTACAGTATTCAGATTGCGTTCAATGATATTGAACCAGCGATAGAGTCTTACACCACGGGTCTTATTCAAGGAAAGTTCTCACGGTAGGAACTACTACATGTGAGTTACCCTCCTACTTGTAGTCGATTAAATGAATATTTATATAAATATTCATACACCTATTGCGATATAAAACGTCCAGAGACGACGAATCAAGACAAACCAACCATACAAAGTTACAAAAGGTGTAAATCACGATATTGCTGACGTATGATTGGTATCGAAAGGCTGCGATTGGTTTGGTGCGTTTCCACTGGGACACGACGCACCGCACGATCCTTTTTCTGCGTGTCTGCAAAGAACAATTTTTTCTCGTCGGATCTCAGCAATCACGTGATTCTGACAACACCTGTAAGGGTCGCATGTGACACCTTCCCATCATGTTGGATGAAAAGATTTGAAGACAATCAATAAAGCAACACATCCTTATTGGAAATCTAAGTATAAAGAGCAAATGATGCTGTAGAAAGGGACAATCGAGACGTATGAATTTTATAGTGAGAAAGGTATCTTTTAGCCGTTGTCTCGTAACATTGATATTGTGCACTCATCTGGTGGTTTCAAGAATTGGTTGCGCAAACATGGAGCCAAACAAAATCGAAAAAGCTCCGCCGTCAAAAGCATGTGCTAGCTCAAGCAATGATTCCTTGGGATCTTCCACAACAAGTAGTCATCTCAGCACCCCAGCTTTGAATCAAATGCCGCCACTTAAAATTTGTTTCTTGGTAGAACCTTCACCCTTTACATACGTTTCAGGATACGCCAATCGATATCAAGAAACGTTCAAGTTTTTGAAACAAGCAGATGATAAAATACAAGTAGTAACGACGGATGCAAATACACACCATACGTCCTTACCCAAACATTTCTTAGGATATCCCATCCAATACACACTGGGTGTCCCATTACCCATGTACAAACATGTCACATTGTCGTTAGATTTCCAACTCAATGGTTTAAAAGTTATACGTAAAATGACACCAGATGTCATTCACGTTAGCACTCCGTACGTCCTCTCTGCTCCTTGCGTGTTTCCTTTCTGTGTGTCGATATTTTTCTTGTTTGAAATATGGACTAACAGAATATGAGACTGACGGAACCATTTGTGTCTCTCGTTTTTTTTGGCTTTGTAATACAGAGGTTTCATGGTTTTCCCAGCGATTGTTTATTCTAGACTATTTCGAATACCCTTAGGTAAGACCACATACATTTCTTCTACTCTTGACCAAAAAAGGTGTGGTATCTTCTTCAGTCCAACTTGCCATCATCTTTTTCAGCTCAACCATATCTTTTCTTTCTCTTGTATTGTATTTGTCAACTCATGCTATTATATATATATATATATATATTGTGCAAAAAACAAAGTGATGAGTTATCATACTCATCTTCCCATTTATGTCAAAAAGTATGTATGGGAATTCGTTTCACCAGTTGTACAACGGTTATCATGGTTCGTTATTTGGGCTGGACATTGCTTTGCAGATTTAACTCTAGTGACATCCCCTCAAATTCAACAAGAATTTGTGGACCATGAAATACCACGAGTCGATGTTTGGCGAAAGGGCATTGATACCGAGAGGTTTCATCCTCAGTACAGAAATGATAAAATGAGATATGCCATGACCAATGGACACCCTCATGATTTTTTGATATTGTATGTGGGACGTCTTGCTGCCGAAAAACGTGTAGAAGACCTCAAGGCAATACTAGATCATTTGCTTCGTAGCAGTAGTGGTAGCAGGATTGGTAGTAGTAATACAAGAAAGAATGTTCGATTATGCCTTGTCGGAACGGGTCCACAAGAAGATGATTTGAAAGAAATGTTCAAGGATACCACCACGGACAGTGGGGACAGTCGTGTTGTGTTTATGGGTCAACTTGTAGGAGAACGTCTTAGTATGGCGTATGCATCTGCGGATGTTTTTGTACTACCCAGTGATAGTGAAACGTTAGGGTTTGTCGTGTTGGAGTCCATGGCGAGTGGTGTACCCGTAATTGCAGCAAGAGCTGGTGGTGTCCCTAGTTTAATTCAAGATGGAATCACATCCTACCTTGTCACTCCAGGTTGTATATCTGAATTTTGTGAAAAATTAGAATTGTTAAACTCAAACCCAACAACAGTACGATCTCGGATGGGACAATTGGCAAGATGTGAAGCGGAAAAGTGGGGATGGGAATCAGCCACTTCAATTTTACGCAATGAACAATACCAACAAGCCTTGAAGAATTGTAAAAGGAGATGTTGAAAGGTTTGAATTTTAAAAAGACTAGACTTTTTAGTTACCGGTAGGAACTACAGGGTGCATCTCTGAACTGCTATAGGATTCCATTTTTATGTTAAAAACTAGAGATGTTCAACTCCTTGATCCGAAACTACCTCCGATAAGGTTAAGGATGAAAAAAAAAGGTGACAACTTTCTGGCAGAGACGACCAAACCAGGCAATTCTCAACGGATGAATTTTCATCGTATATTCTTACGTAGAATGCAACCTTGTGCAGTATTGATTTCAATTTGATAATTACTTAAGAGAACCAGACTTTCAACGGAATGCAAATTACGTAGTTCCATCCATCAAATGCTAAGTTAATATTATTCAATTTTGAAGGTTTCATTTACAAGCCAGCCACACCATATAACTATTCATATCTATTTAAAGATATAAATTCATACTAAAATCAAAATGGCACATCAACGTCGATATTGGAACGCGATCAGGGAAGGCAGCAGTCAAAATTCTAGTCTATGGTACGCCAGCATACAAGAACACGCAAAACAAGCGGTGCACAAGTAGGTTGTTGATTCAAAAACGAGTAACCCTGAGCCGGACGGAGCCCACCAAACTCGCCAAGACTAGAGTAGTCTCTTCGTACCAACCCATCATCGCGGCATTGCTTCTTTGTGATCGGTGAATCTTGAATTGCGAAAGAAGAAAAAGGCATAGTATATCAACAACAATGAGTGCTAGCATGTCACACTATACAACAACTCTCGCCGATGCCTTATGCGGAGGATCATCAAGAAAATTAATTGCAGGATGGTGGTGCGTGGACATGGTTTAGATTTTTTGTACCTCGTACCTACTCTTTGATGATGATTGCTTTCCATCAGGAATGCATTATTCGATCAGCAAAATGCTGATGCTGCTGCTATGCTGACATTATAATTTCTCATGTTGTTTTGCTGTCTTTACTTGAACATAATTAATGTAGGTACTCTGTATTGGCCTTGACAGCAATTCTTATACTCATGACAGTTCCAGTCATGTCGACAAGGACCGCAGGTGAAACCTTTGCATCAGTTTGGTCTGCAGTTTTATCATTCATTCTTTGTATCGGAGGAACCATGATTATGAGAAAATTTCACAATAGTATGGCAGTGGGTTTTTTCATGGGAGGAGTTGTGGCAATGGCACAACTTTTCTTTATGCTTTTCTTGGTGTAAGTTTCTTTTATTTCATGCTTTTGGAGGATTGGAAATATTCTGATGGGGAGGAAAGGCTCAACTGTTGTGTTGTTTAACTTTTTTTGTTCCACACGCACAACTTACTTTGTTAAATTTGATTGTTATTTCATCTTATCATTGTTTTTTCTTTGAAATGTTTCACAGTTACATTGGTTATGCCAAGGATCAAGTTGCAGCTGAAGAATCAGCCAAGGAAGAACGTTTCATGTCATTTTTATGCTTAATTCAAAGTGTATTGTTGGGTTCCTTTGCTGCTATTTTGGGAGCTCATCGAGCAGAAATTTTGGATAAACCTTTGAGTGAAAAATCTGTCATGAGTGGTGTCAGTGAAGGAATGTCAACTTTTAATTACAGTGGCGATTACAGTGAAACATCAACAGCGGCTGATGAATCTTTAGAACCCGGATACCGAGCTCCCGAATCAACACGGGTGTGAGAAAAGAGATGATATAAAGATGAAAATGTAATGTAACGTGCTATGAATGGATAGATGGAGGGGAGCATGCAACAACAATATAAACACGAAAAAGTGCCCCCTTATTTATTATTCATGGAGCAGACAGACGCATAGGATGTCCTTTTCTTTTCTGTTGTTTCGTTTGTGGGGAGAAATATAAGAATGATAGTAGGTACATGATAATATTATATATATATATATGTTGTGATGGAAAAAATAATATAATTGCACAAAAAAATGAGTTTACGAAATCGTGTAGGTAAATATCGATGTTAACAAAAACCTTCATGGAAGTCTGATCAACATACTTTTTCAAAATCAAGAACTACAGTGCTCGCATGCAAATTTGATGGACGGACGTTCGGGGTTGTGAAACACCCAATTTTTCTGTTCGTTCGTTTCCTGTTGGTTTGTATCATCCGTCTCCATTTGCAGAACGCAAACCATGTAAGGTTTTGAGTTCCTTTCTACAGGCAGTACTGTGCAATTTAACGCTGTCCCTCTCTACAGTAGGATGCGCTTTTCAGAA
>WKLE02003497.1:0-11728 GCA_014885115.2 Asterionellopsis glacialis
TTTGGGGGCTAGAGTCTCTACTAGTAGCTGGTGTCAATCGTCAAAACCCACCTCTACCGTACGATATTTCCAAAACCATGGGAAAGAATAGATCTAAAAAACGACGGCGAGAACGGGAACAACAACATCAACAAGAATGTAAAAAGTCATTTTTGAAACATACCACAACAGGTACTACTGCTCATGTGACGGAAACGAAACAACAAACTAATACTCCCCAGCATGATCATGATACTAGTAATGAATTACCTGTAAGTCCTGAAGAACTTTTAATTACAGTTGAAACATTGCAAGCTATACAGAATCATTATTGTAAAGGTAGTAGTAGTACTGCTAATACGGAAACAAACAATACTACTACTACGAATAATAATAATAATAATAATAAGGATAATGCATCGACGTCGTCCCCAACGTTATCCACCAATCTTTGGGTCGATGTATTACTTCGTCATACCAAACATTACAAAGATTTACGTAAAGCATTGTACCCGTACCTTCAGGGATATCAAAGTCAATATGATCCCGTACTGTATCCAAATCGTGTCACGTATGCCTTGGAACATTCCAAATGGAATGATGCCCTATTTGCACTTCAAGGGTGTTTAGCGTATGAATATAATGTCATATCAGGTACAATCAAACGTGGTACCATACAACGGTGGGTACGCTTTGTTGATGATTGTCCCTACCCAGCCTTGAAAATGAAATTATTACGTGGTATATTGGCATGCAGTAGTAGTGGTAGTAGTAGTACGAATACTACTACTAGTTCACAAGAATCTCAACCACAACAAGACAAAAATGAAGAACATGTTAATAAGCATGATCCTCAACGTGTCCTGGATGAACTCTTAACACAACAAGGCAAAAGCAGTAGCAACAACAACACTCATAATGCAACGATTGAATTTGAAAAATCCATGAATTTTAGAATTGATACAGACATTCAAGAAGAAGAAAAAGATGAAGAAATGAAGATTCTTAATTCTACACAATGGTGTGTTCCAACAACCACAATAGCGACATCTGACTCGGATATTCATGATACAACACCTACTACAAAAAGTACAGACGACGACAATAATAATGACGCCACCAAGGTCAAACCAGACAATGATGATGACAACAATAATAATCATGATGAACGAATTCAAAATGCAGAAATTCAAATTGTACATCATGTATTACCAAGTGATCGTAAACCACCAAATCGATATGAATTGAAAATATTTACAACACCTCCCAATACAATTCGAATGATGGAAGACAATGACAACAATAGCTGTAGTAGTCCTCCATGTCATCGGTATGATATTGATCTTGTACCAGGTGCATTGTTCATTACCAATGTATTGACAAAACAGGAGTGTTATCAATTACGTGGCATGGCAGAACGGATGGGATATATACCGGATCATCCTGTATCCTCGTTGGATCCAACAGGGATTGATACATGTGAATGGTTAGTCGATGATTCCATTTTGAGTCCCATTACGAAACGTGTCATGTCTCATTTACCTCAAGTTGTGTATGGGGAACATGTGGAAGGGATTAATGCAAGATGGAGATTATTTCGGTACAAGTCCAATTCGATATATCGTCCCCACATTGATGGTAGTTGGCCTAAATCAGGAATAGATCCAAACACAGGTACCTATACTACAGATGTCAGTGCAGGTCGTCAACGGTCTAGATATACATTTTTAATTTATTTGAATGATAACTTTCAAGGTGGTGGTACAACATTTTATCTACCATCCACCACCACAAAAAGCACAAAAGAAGAACAGCAACAAGAAGAAGGATTTGATGTTGTATCCATTCGTCCACAAATAGGTTCAGTTCTTTGTTTCCCACAAGGCAATACAGCAACCTTACTCCATGAAGGAAGTCGTGTTACAGGTGGTGAAAATAAATATGTGGTTCGGACAGATGTGTTGTACAATATGACACCATCGACATCTTGAATGTCTGCAGTAGAATAAGTCAAGTCTTTTGAGAACGTATTATATAGGGATGTCCATCATGTCCAACAACACACTCTGAAAGTGTAAGTTGACAAGCAAAGGTATTGCAATACAGAATAGTACGACAATGGGAGGCCGTTGTTTGGAGTAACAAAGCATATTGCTTGAACATTCTACTCATGAGAAGAGCATGATCGTTGTAGTGCCAGTAGGAGTTACTATGATCACACAGCTCGGTCGTTTCCACACAAGAGTCATGCAATTCATTTCAAGACTTTGTTTCTCTCCCCCCTTTACGGCCCTTGAATGAGGACTTTTAAGGTTCCCAGTACCACGACGAATCTCTATACCTACTGGTTATTAGTTAGGACTGCAAACCATAATGTAAGTTATACCTGTACACAACATGAATGGATCGTGTGTTTGTTGTTTTTGAAGGCAAGTGAACATCCCGTGGCTTTTTGCACGTTACCAGTGAAATGCTTGTGCTATTATACATACGACATTTGTTGTTTTTGTATCGGTACTATTATCATAGTTTTTACTGGATCGATCTGCGGGTACAGTATTATTTTTGTGATTGATGTGAATGAAAGACGCTGACCATAAATGATTATCTTTATTTATGGGGAGAAGCTGTCGAATTGGCATGTCTTCATACAATTTGATTTAAAATCTTATCATTACTTTTGTGTGTTGCGTTGTATATGGAACCTTATAAAAGATGACTATCTAACAATCGTGATCAATTCATCTTATTTTATCTCCTACAAAATTATCATCTTCGCATACACAGTTATATTTAAAAAAGTACAAATCAAGTCGAAGCATGGCACTTGGGAGCACCTATTTATTTTTATAAAGACACCTTCGAAGCTAGGGAAGCTACCCACTAGGTGCACAATTGTCGGTTCAAAATCTTTTCAAGACACATGAATGATTCAAGGTCTTGTATTCTGCATAGACGTACAAACAGTATGATCTTTCCAGGTTGCTTGTTTTATTTCATTGATTCATTGCGAGGGGAAAAAGGAATATCATGACACTTTTATACCAAAAAAACTTCCAGATTGCATTGCACAGTTGGATAGCTTAAAAAACTGGTTTCTACACAACTGAAAGAGACTGACTGTTGCGTATTGCACTTGAGAGGACAACAAAGAAAATATAACGAATACTGTAAGAAATTTAGTGTATCATAGTAATTATTGTTGTACCTCTCCAATGGGGTCAAATATAATGTTTTTTTGTCTGCTCTGTGAAATAATCAGCCTGATCTGGTTTGGTGTAGTCCAGTGCACCGCTTGCATTAGAAAACTCTCGGAGGTACCAAGAAAGTCAAGATGTGAAGAATTCTAATTCTGAGAAAGGATTGGTAGTCGTGCATACCTGGGATTGAAAACTAAAAATAACGCGCCCGCTAATGAAGAAAGAAATTGCGATCTTTTCATATTATTTGCACCACAGCAATGTCATGTCTTTGTCCAGATGAAAACAGACTCACAGCCGAGTAGTAGCAGATCCGTTTTTGTAAACTTTCCACAGCCTTTCAACAACACGTCATCATCTCAAGAGCACACATCATTCCTTTCTTGAGAGAGATCCTAGAAAGTGAAAACAGAAACGGAAACCCCCGAAAGCCGCAAAACTCGTGTCGTAAAACGAAAAATACATCAGGGCGTAAAACAAGTCGTTGCCAACTTGACACAGAAAAATAATCAACTTCAAATAATACACAAGTGGCGCGTTAGACGCAAAATCCAGGATACACATCACTGTGGATGCCAAAAACATGAGTAGAACCAAATCTAATAACAAAACATCAAAGAATTATTCTTCAAATCAACCGTTTGACCCATGTGGTAAGATATGCGTGGTGACAGGTGCATCGTCTGGAATCGGCGCAGCACTGTGCCTTGCACTTGCACAGGCAGGTGCGTCAGCTGTAATTGTGTCCGACCTATACGAAAACGCCGAATTTCAAAAACTATTGATGCTTCAAGGTGCAAAGCAGTCCTTATTTGTACGTGCTAATGCTGCAATAGAATTGGATATTGTTGCCTTAATTGACCAAGTAGAAAACAGTGTGGGTCCCATTGATTTGTTTATTGTCAATGCAGGAGTAGTATCAAGTGATGACGGAGAAGAAATGACTGGTAAAACAACTCTTGAAGGTATTTTCCCCGAGCAGTAAGTTTTATCGAAATTTGCAACTGAAAAAAATGTATACGGTGCTGCATGCATGTCCCACATGAACATGCGGTGTTTTTTTTAAAAAAAAATACACTAGAAGACTGTTAAACAGTATGTGCATATCATGCTTTGAAAGCATGAAAAATCACCCGATTGGTTTGGTGCATCTTTATTATTCAACATGCAGTTGTAACGTGATCTCTTACGTGATTTTTTCCTTGTGATTCGATGTTTTTTGCGTTTGTGTACATGAATGTAGGAATGAATGGGACAAGGTGATGGGTGTGAACCTGAACCAAGGTATATTTGTAGCGAAGCACCTGATACCACGATATCTAAAACGTGGAAAAGGTCATATAATGATCACATCAAGTGCAGCAGGATTACTGATGCAAGTAGGATCTATTACCTATACAATCTCAAAGGCAGCAGCATTATCTTTGGCAGAATGGTTATCTGTAACGTATGGGTCAAGAGGCATAAGTGTTAGTTGCCTTTGTCCGCAGTACGTACGAACCAACATGACACATATTGGCCATAATGGTGATTCCTCTTCTTCTCAGAATAAATACAATGAAATCAATGATACACATCAAGTAGACAGCGATTTGATTGCAAGGTCAAAAAGAATTCTTTTTGGGTTTTCAAGGACGATTGAGCCTGAGGAGGTTGCAAAATGTTGTATGGAATCATTGAAAGACGGAAAATTTTTAATCCTTCCTCATGGAGAAGTAGCCGTAGCCATCAGGAAAAAGGCATTCGACAGAGATAGATGGTTGTGCAATATGAGGAACTTGAGTGATAAATACACTTCTTTGGTGGCACAGCATCAGCAACATGTAAAACCGCCTCGGTCCAAGCTTTAAATTAGTTCCTCAATACTGTGTAATAAATCAGGACCTTGTAAAGTAATTTCAAGCGTAGTTTTAGTTGTTCTTGTTCCACCTGTTGGCATAATCGACAGCGTTAGTTTTTTTTCTGTGACTTCTTGCCAATCCAAAGGGACAAAAATATGTCACTGTCCTATCGCTTGTATTTCAACTTGCATTCCTTTCACCCAAAGTATTGATAGCGAAAGCAGTAATGTGACTCAATTCCCACCGACCAACTTTGGATCCAAATTGAAATCAACCTTAGAGGAAATGAATGACGAAAAGGAAAGCCAACTCGAGGAATCTACCTCAAAATTGAATGTGAAGGAGTAACAACTCTATGAAAAGGAGGCTCGGGAACAATCGTTGCAGTAACAAAATGACGGTGAGGATTAAGCAAGTGAACATACTGTAGGGACAGCGAAACAGCGTGCGCCTCTTGGTTTCAACGACTGGCCTTTGTCAAGAATTGATCAAGTGCGACAAGACCCATCAAAGATAGCGACTCTGCCTTCATAGTCTTGATCATATTGACCGTCCTCAATGTGCGTCGTTCCCTGCTGGATCAGTCTTCCACCAGACTCTCTGCTACTTGCAGGAGGAGAGATTTGGTTTAGTGATCTGGTGGAATGCTTGAACGCTCGGGTTCTATTGCTTGCTCGCTTTTTCTGGGCCAGAACACATAGAGCCACATACATTTGCTGGACTCGCACATTGAGAGAGGTTTTAGCTATCACTTTTGGGAACCTGATATGCTTGGCATTAATTTTCACACTTCGATTTTGCCATTGCGAACACTACTACTAATAAAACATGGCATTACTTCTACGAGACAATCACACGTGCAAGTCAGAAGCTGAAATAAGCATGTTATATTCATCAAGCATCTTTTGTGTGCACGAATACTGCTGTTCCAAGCAATTTATAAACCCATTCCTGACTTCACACGTGCTTCCCAAAGTAGCCAAGATTCTATTTGATCCCGATACAGGCAGAAAAAAGTGGATTCACGCCATGCCAGATATTGCTGAGTGAATCTCAAGAGGCACATGCTGCCGCTTCTGGCTGCTGGTGATAAGGAAGTGGAGCTTCGACAGAAACTTTACATCCATACAAACAATCCTTCTGATGTAATTATTCTCAAGCTCCATCGATATGTAAAGCAAATGGGAATAAATGAGTTGATTGGTGGTTTTTATACAATGTTCAAGTCTTTATCAAGTGATAACATTCAGGAACCAGCTTGTATTCTGGTATTGGTGGGTGAAAACTGTGGAGATGACTATATGGGTAGGACTGGTGAAGTCAATAAGGCTCTTGTAGAGAGAAATTCAAGGTCAAGAATCATACTACGACCTCCTACATCTGGCATAGCAAGTTATAATTGAGCTGCAGATATATTCGTCCTCGACATTGTGTTAGACAAGTAAAAACAAAGGGCAGGCCAAAAGCGAAGGAGATCCTCACAGGGGTGACTGTGTGGTATAGGTTTACCAATACATAGAAGTCCAAATATTCACGAAAAAGCAACGCATGGCCACGGCAAGGATTGGTGATATTATTTTATTGATGACGTTGTTCATTGATAAAAAGCATGATATCCATCCAAAATTTATTGAACCTCTCTACTTTTTTGGAGGAAGTAACTTGTATGTAGGCGGTTATCAACAGGTGCACCTTCGATAATGATAGGACTGTACGAGCTAATCTACAAATAACCCATGCACCATATAAAATGACTTTTTTCGTCTTTAGCACCTAGAGTAGTATAATATATGATACAGCAGTCAGTCAATACAAAAAATATTGGCCCATAGATGGACCATTTATAGGTTTCAGGTATTACAGAACTGGTAGAATAGGTATCCTTTCACCTTGTGCTACCGTAGGTACTGTACCTTGTACCATAATGGGGGACCCATGCTGGTCAACTTGAACGATACGATCAAATTGCATTATGAAAAGGGTGTTTGTAAGAGAAGGACACCCATTGGTACCAGAAACTAACTTTAACGTTTTTCTAAACATACATGCATATACACCGACATATAGTTCTTTTTGTACGAAGACCATCTGTTTGGACAGAATAAGGTAACTTTTTTCATCATTAATGTCATCATCCACCTGCTGTTAGTTTTCTTAACTAAAGTGCTACTATGTGTATGATTTGCTTTCTCTTACTAACCGACAATAGTCAGCTTCGAATCTGCCCCCAGTATCATTGTTGCTTCTTCTTCTATTCTTACTCACAGTTTGGGATATGTCGATGGATATGTGGAACCAGAAAATATTCCCTTTGATAATACTATTTTAACGAATGATTCGTTTTATGCCTTGAGACCCTTTACAGGGGTATTGGACAAATTAGTTCAAAAACAACAACCACCAAATCACAAATTGTTGGATTGACTTTTTCCTTGACACGAGGGTATTGGCTCGAATCATTTTATCGTGGATTTTCCTCCAAAGGAATTTTAAAAAAATATATTCATTATTCGTGTAAGGATGCGACACATGTGGATGATGCAAATAATGGTATCAACGATGCACATCTACAAGATGATACATATTATTTGTCACTCACTGAAGAACTCAAAACTTCATCCCAACAATGGGAAAGTCTTCTTCATATTACAGGAGGATCTCTCAATCTCAAGAAATGTTTCTGGGCACTTCTAACCTGGAAGTTTGAAACTGACTTTCCAATGGCTTGCACTATGAAAGAAACTCTGGTATTTCTTATGATGGAAAACAGCTTTACTAGTCAATGTCAACCCATTCATAGACTAGAAGCAAACAAAGCATTCAAACTGTTAGGCATCTGGGTTCAACTACATGGAGACATGAAGACACACTTCCAATACCTACAAGCCAAAATACTGAACTTAGCGAGACATATACATGCATGCACTCTCAATAGGTTTGTGAAGCTCTCATGGCCTACAAACAAGTTGCCCTTAAAAGAATCAAAAATCCCCTGCCAATGACAATATATGGTTCATATGAACTTGATACAGGCCTCTCTCCTCCCTCCATTGTTAGCATCTTGTGGCTATCACAGTAAATTTAAATGTAGCTTAGTGTATGGTCGGGCAAAATACGGATGTATGAATCTCAATCATATTACCATAACTTGAGGTATTGTTCAGCTCAAATACCTTATCAGCCACATACATTAAGGTGATGCACTGGGAAAATCTATGATATTGGTGCTTGGACAACTTCAATTATTTGCAGGAACTAGTACTCCACTTCTAAAGGATATTACAACCAAACTCCCTTATCTACCTACATCCTGGTTCACCACAAGTTGCCACTTTCTACAGTATATCAATGGGAGCATTGAAATGCCTTCTGCATGGACACCAGGACCTTTAAGGCAACATGATACCCTTCTCATGGACATCTTCAATGACTGGACCACATCTCATACCAAACTATGCTGCCTCAATACATGTAGACTGTGGCTTTCATTGCTTACTGTATCTGATATCACCCAAGCTGATGGTCACTGAAAATGCACAAATCTGGTCACAGGCAATAGCAGTCCACTTCCTACATCATACAACTGGCCAAGACAAAACTACCCATCATGTAAATGCTGGAAACTCTGGAAGTGGGCCATTCTTGCCACCCTTGTAGTGAACAAGTCACATCAGTATGACCTCTGCAAATCACTAGGATACTAGCACACACTAGCAACGATTTATCACTACTCCCTGGTTGATCCAATTACAAATGTCCTATATATACAATGGGATATATCAACTCCAAGCATGTATTTGAAGTTTCTTCCATATTTGTCTCAAAGTACTAAATACCACAAAGCCAACGTAAACACATTCTTTCCTCCCAATGTAGCTCTTCCAGTTGATATCACAGAAACACCAGCATGTTATGTAAGGGACAGTCTCATTCACTATAACCCACCGCCTCTTCCCAGTTCTCCTTACACTTTTCAAGATCACATAAAGTCTTTGGACCAATCAATGTATAACCTCCTCCAACATATGACTCTGGCTGTACATCCTGCGACTATTGCAGCAATGATACAGGCTGGGGCATCATTGACTGTTGCAACAGATGGCTCAAAAAAGCACACAGCTGGCACATTTGCCTAGATCATTGAAACTCAAGATCACAACACAGTTTATGAAGGCATGGGAGCTGTCCATGGATATGGAGCAACCAGGTCATCCCATAGAACGGAACTGTATGGTATGACATCAGCCCATGACCTAGTATTGTTGCTGTTAGCAACAGCAGAATTTTGTTGATTAGAACCTGCTGGGGATGCTGCTGCTTCTGGACATGCAACTTGGGCAGGTACTGTATGCCCACTGTTCCCTCCAGCAGCACCAGTGCCATGACCATTTGTTGTTGCAGTGTTAGTTACATTTGTTAAGGGTCTAAAGGTAGTAGTCAATTGCAACTGAACACCACCAGTGACTTCTGCAGTTGTAGTTTCATAATGATGTTGCTTCCTTAGATTTGTTGGCATTTCCCTTAAAAACAAGGTACTTCAGGAAAGGGACTCTAGTCTCCTTTTCCTACCCGTTTTGGTGGTTGAGGAGACACCAAGAGCTTGTTTGCTTCTTAGTCTACATAACTTACCATGATCATGCCAGAGTCCCCAGGTGGTACCTTGGTTCTGGAAAGTTCCCTCATAGTCCTCTTCTTCCTGCAGTACCATTCCACCTCCTCTCACAGTATTCAATTTGGAATCAAAATCCATCTTCAGTCCTTTCAGCTCTTTTCAAATTTAAAATAACAAAGGAGTTTTCTTGATTAGAGCTGTCATCTGATGCTCACTTAGGATTCAATTCATTATCCTGTCATCCATCTCCTCTCTGATTATGAATTTTACTTCAGGGATGATCTGATCTACCACATCCTTTATCTCCTTTAAGTGCAAAAAGCACACTACATGAGGGGGTATGCATGCCTAAAATATGTAGTGCCTTCCTTCCAGGGAAGACAAATTCTAACATACTGCTTCAGATCTGCTATGGACTCTGACCTAAAAAGGGCACAGTATTGTTGGCTGGCTTCATGTCAGCAAGCTGTTCCCTGTGAGTAAGGTGACAAGTAAGCCCAACTCTCAAGGTTTTTTTATCAATACTGGAAGATTGTTACCAAAAATTTAATGTAGAGCATCTTCAACTTTGATGTCTATCTCCTTTTGTAACTCCTCCAGTTCTTGTTGTGAGATACCATCTTAGACAGGTGTGAATTCTGGCTCAGATACCACAAACTCAGGACTATATACATTCAGTCCAGCCAACAATCTTCATATATATTGATCTCCTGTCTTCTCATACAAAAAATATACATCACGGACTCCACCCATTGACCAGCCTCCTCTCAAATTCACCAAAATCTTGGGCAGGACAGCAGTAGTGCCACTTGAGGCATAGGTATTGTCACCCTTCCTATATGAGTGTATACTAATGTCAGTAACCTCATATCCCATGGCATTTACCTCTGTCTCATAGGATATGAGGACTTCCCTCAAAATTTTGCTGAACCTTTTTGTTTGGGAACAATCTTCTGGACCTGGAAAATTGGGTCCATCTCAGTTTGATAAAATTTCAGGGAAACAAACAAGGTACTCAAAAAGAACCAAAACCCCATCTAGACAACAATCAAATGGATTGCTGTAGCAGTGCCTTGGCTGCTTCTTTCTGCTGTCTCCTTGTTGATTGTTTTTCTCATGTGCAAAAGGTATTCCTAATGCATCCATGTACCAAATTAGGTGCTTGTGGCACATGGAAGACGTACTTTTACTGCAACACTTCAAATTCCAAGTCACAGAAGAAAAGGACCTTGCAAAGATGGCCTCCCTGGAACCTTCCTCAATAAACCACTTTTGTATAAGTCTGTGCATTTCTATACTTAGGGGTTTCTTGCCTTCTTCAATGTCCCCTTCTTCATGTTGTTCCACAAGTGACACTGTCTGTGTCACTCCCTTTAACAAGTCCTGAAGCTCGTCCTTAAGTTCTTCTGGCATTTGCTTTTTATACTAGTGCTTGTACAGAAAGGTGATAGACAAGCAAAGGTTGCTATATACTTTACAATGTAAAAAGCTTGTTCCATCTGTGGAGTTTTGTCTTCCACAGATATAGTAGCCTAATAAACAGATTGTAAGCTTGTCAAAACTTACAGTATTGTGGAGGGGAGGATAAACAGGATTCCTGAAGAAAACTCCTGTTTAATAATCTTCTTAAGCACTTTGCCGAAGGGGGTGCATAACTTAAACACAGTCCCCTAATTTGGATTTAGATTCAGGTACTATAACCTATTAAACAGACGTGCAGACCATTTTATTAGGTTATGACACCTAAATCATAATCTGAGGGGAGCCCGGACATGTCCAAAAATTCTGATTCCCCTTCCTCTGCTTGGACAATTTTTTGGATTTAGATTTAGTATCCCTTTTTTTAATTTGCTCAAATGGACCACAGCCTTACAATTTTGACACTTTTTTTTTGTGTCACAAGTGTTCGGAGCACCAAAAATACAAACACAACATTGTCGTTGCAGCAGTGTTGTCACCATCACTGCTACCACAGTGACTTTCAAATCGTACAAGCAACTTTTCCATGTTGCTTCTACTATGTACAACAACCCCCTGTGAAAGTGGCAAGACAAATGGTGCATCTTTTTATAGTAAAGTGAGTGTGTCTGGTTTGG